>JAOYSI010013223.1:0-28808 GCA_025775065.1 Hiodon alosoides | reverse complement strand
AATTTTAGGTCAGCAGACTTAGTATGAAAGTTCAACTCATAGAAGGGGCCCTGTTGTTGTACCCTTGAGAAAGATAATTAACCTGAATGGCTCTGATAAATAAACCAGCTGCATAAATGGATAAAGTGTAAAAATACTAACAAGAGCATGTGCTGAGCAACTCAGTCAATCTATCAAACTAATGAAGGTCACAGACTTGCAGAGGCAGACACTATAACTGATACTATAGACTTTCATATACTGTATGACCAGCAATTGGCATTTATAATTAACTGCTGTAATTCTAATGCCACAAATCTAATTTGTTACTTGGCCTGATTGTAAATAAAGGGTCAACGTCTAGAGTGGGACTTTTACAAGTAGTACATACACAGATTGAGACTGGTAAGGTGCTCGTTGTGAAAGAAAAAAAAAACTACTCGTCAATATATAGAACAGAAAAAATCTCCAATTTATTTATTGTAGAAGAACTACCCAAGAAAAAAACACCCGTGATGATTCCACATTTCACTGAATACGTAACCTAAACTAGCATTTCGCCAGTAGGGGCGCACAGATGCAGCTGTAGGCTGTTACCAAATCCAAGTTAGGCAACCTGCTAATTACAGTTTACATAAGTGTGGGCTTAATTTAATAGCGTTTTTTGTGGGGTAGAAGATACTTACACGCTATTAAATAAATACAATTTTATTAAATGCGATTAGTGCCTTGTCAGAGTTCTGATTTTGGCTACGCAATAATACAATATAGCTACGTTTTTCCGCCGGTATTTTGAATATATGCTTATAATGAACTATACTGTGGCTATATAACTTTAGTTTCAATATTTTCTTTCTATTTTTAAATTTATTTTAAGAGCCTGAAACGATAGATAAAGATAGATGGTATTTATTTGCAGTGTTAGTTCTATTTTATCTCATTCAGTAGCAAGTACACAGAGCACATTTAATGTTCTTTATTTAATACAGACGTTTCTTTATATAAGTAAGGAAATAAAGACATTATTATATATTAAATTTGGGTCAAAGACAACAGTGTCTAGCCATAAAATTAGCAAATTCACGTAACCCTTCGAACCCCGTTTAATTGATAGTTCGGGTTACCGGAAGCGATTCAGGCTTTCCTTAATACCATTTGCGTTCCACAGATTCTTTTCCCATTCCCTACTGTGCTGGTTATGGCAACGACTCAAATGAAACCTCATTGGAGTTTTGCTTTTCTAAATCAGTGTGACGTGCGGCATGTTGCTATGACATCGGGCTCATTGGCTCCACCCGTGTGCCTGGACCATGTGGTTCTTCCTCGGTTTGTTGTGTTTGAAGAAAAGGAGTCAATCATGTTTCTTTGAAAAGGCGTATGTAGGGGATATGAGTAGTACAGTCCTCCGATAAAGATATAGTAAGGTCCGGAAGCCAAAGACTGACTGGAATAGATTTACTACAGGGAACTTTGTCTAATTTATCAGGTAGTGGTAATACGAATGAGCTTGCTAACTAACACACAAAAAAAATACTCCTAATATTGTCAAAACTGTGCACTCCATATATGAAAATACTGCAGTTTCATCACATCGTAATCGTTACAATAAAATAAACATTTTTTGCAGACGTGCTTGATACTTTAATGTATCATAATATTTTCACAGTATTAATTCTCAACCGTTTCTCGTTGAGACAGGTGCGACGGGTAAGACGACCGAGAATGGGCAGGAGAGAAGCTGGTGATGGAAGCATGAGCACCAGCGAACGAACCGAGCTTGAGAGCCTACTAGGTATCGCCTCATCTGACAACAGGTTCAACATTACAGCTAGCATTACCACGGGCGTCAGAAACGAGATGGATAAAAAAGGCTCCTGCGTACCAGTGAGAACTCCGGAAGAGGTTAAGAAACATCAGCACAAACACAACTTGAAACACAGGTACGTTCTAATGGAGACCCTGGGCAAAGGGACCTACGGCAAGGTGAAGAAGGCAGTCGAGAGGGGGAGTGGGAAGACGGTGAGTGGCTTTTGATTTACCACCATGTCTTTCATTTTATAGCACACACATACACGTATATGTGGATGTAAATAACTTTGTATTGCAAATCGAATGTGATTATTATTGCTTTTCACGTTTGAATAATTTATTCAGAAATCCAGTAATCAATAGTGACAGGTTTAAAATGTTCCATGCTGTGAACGATAAGAAAATGTAGGTAAATGACATGCGTTAGTTAAGTCTTCCGTTACAGTACTGTATGTCGTGATCTGTAGAAACACCCGCAAGGTCAGTGTTTAGGGATCGTTTAATGTTGATTATTGAGGTAACCTTTCATGAGAGTTACAACGACAGATTGCATTTGTGTCAGATATTCATATTTTAATCGTTATTAATCGTTATTATTAAAAAGTTATTTTATTCAACAAAAGGTGTTGAATGTTTTGAAAGGACAGTTATGGGGAAAATGCCAGAGGCTTGTAGGTTTGACTCCCTCCTGGGAGACTGCCATTATGACTTCTGGCAAGCTAGTCTGAACTACTACATTAAAATGCCCTGCTGGATAATAAGTGAGGCTAGTCCTCCTAGTGCGATTTATTATCCTGGAACTATCCTAGAACCCTGGATAAGACAGCCTGTCATATTGCAGTATAATTCTAACATTTTGGTGATGTGTCTTTCACCATACATTGGTAATTCCACAATAATCTTTGTATGGATGGAATTTTACACTTGTTTGAATGGATAGTTCCTGTGAATGACGTCATTCACACATTTCGGCCGTGCGGCCGGAGTTCGTATGCCTCAGGTCTGAGTCATCATAATGCTTGTGTAGGTGTATGAAAGTCCCTCTAATGGACCCCCCAGGCAAAATATAGAAAAAAAAATTTGTTTTATTTAAATGAATATATATAGGCCCCTGTCTATAATGTTTGCTGGAAGTCCAAAAACCTAAATGAATGGGATGAAATCTCTCATCTTATTTGAAAAAAAAAAAGAATCTTATTAGTCAGGAAAAGCGTGCCAATTATCTTATCTTGGGAGAAACCGGGCCATCTATTCCCTTTCATCCAGACATGCATTCCTTAACAGTTGTTTCAGAGGAAGTGGGAAAGGGAAAGAGAATTGAATTCCCGGAGTTGAGGCATACCTAAGATTCTTTCAAACGAAAACACTATTTTTGGACACAAGAATGGGACTATAATTGTAATAGAAACTGGAGAAAGCTGTATCCCCAGATTGGAATCGAACATGACCTACTAATCGAGACATGGAAGAAGGTGTGATTAAACCAATGGTGGATTTGTCTTACTAACACAAAGCCATTTCGCAATTGAGAAAAATCCCATGTAGACGGAACCAACAGGAGGGGAAAAAAGCATTGTTAACTTTGTGTAAACCCATATGCATCTATAAGGCATGTAATACACGGATTTACCACATTGCATTTAATGTCAGGGCTACAGTTGGCCAGATGCAAAACTATTTGTTTAAATTTGAAATGATTGAAATCAGATGATATCGAGTATGGCCACCCAGCTCTAATACACCCAGCTACTGATCTGAACAGTCCTAGATCTAACCAGCCAATAAAGATATTGAAGGTCCTGTATGATTTTTGTCATCTTTTTAACATTTAACGGTAGCAAGGTAAACTATGTGAAACCAAATGCCTTGAGATGTGTCTAATTCCAGTCTTTCATGGATTTGGACTGGACTGGGCTTTGCATAGCATGTGATTTTTTATTTTTTTACGTGGATGACAAATCTTGCCTTCGCAGGCAGCAAGTCTAATCACTTACTGTAGCGCATTACGTCAGTGCATCACACTTATCACCTGGCCCTGATATGCTTTCAAAAACTGTAATGGTCATAGCCTGCACCATGCCGGATGCTCTCATCTGAGTATTCCTCAGATTACAGTTTAAAACCAAATGCTCTTTCAAGTGTCCTACTTTATACTTATAACAGCAATTCTCTTTTATGAAGTTTGACTCTCTTGCACAGCATATTTTTCAGTTAATATTGGGATCAATGTCTGGTACCTTATTTAAGGAAACATCTGGTGCTGGGATGTGGAAACATTCTGGCATCAAATACATTTTCCCCCTCACTGCTACCCCTAAAAACTGCTCCATGTCCTCAGCCCACCCCCACAGAACATCCACTTCATCTGAAGTGGCTCATGCAGACATGAGCACTCAGTTTCCTGTCCATAAAATTTTCATAGGCAGTTACAGATGCCACACACCGCTCAGAAGCGTAGAGTTTGGTATAGGACCCATTTGAACTGTGCCAATATAAAAACGAGTTTTGTATGCCTGGCCACTGTCCCTCCTCCCACTTTATGGTCACAGCGGAACACAATAAGCACAGTTGTTGGAACAATGGTGGAATTGAAGGCACGCAGGCTGCCCCGTTATCTCGGGTATGTACTGGCCGATAAGCACTGTCAGCCCCTGCAGCTCGTCACTGCTCAGAGCGAAAGCCACGAGTCCTGTGGGCATTTCCTGATAACACCAGGCCCTATAAATACCTCAGAGCAACCAACCCAGACTCAACGGCGGGGTAGCACAGACCTCAATTTTTTATCCAAAAATTCTAATTCAGAGCGTTAATGTCCAGCAGAGGAAAAAATGTGCACCAAAGAGTTTCTGTGCACCAAATTCCACTCAAGCAGATCTTTTTTCCCCTATCATTTGCATATGCATATCAAATGATGGATTTCTTCCCTGGATGTAAGGGAGTGAGTCACAGTGAAGAAGGCCAAATAAAACCTCAATTAATTTATTCATACATAAAAAGCTCAGATCAGCTTAAACCGAAACCCCGTTTTGGATAGTCATTGGTGCCAGACAGAAAACATTTGAGAAACACTTATTCATCCAAAAATATTTACAGAAACTATGAAAACCGTAGTAATTTGTAATTGTACTGACCATGATTTTTATAACTGGTCTTTAATGGAGAACCCTGATCTTATAGACATTAGATATGATGTCATATGAAGTATGTTGAACATCAACATTCCCAACCTTAACATAAATTAATATATAATATAATATCAATTATTGATAGGAACTATGAATCTAATGTGAAGTATTGGTCTTAAATCTACGGAATGCCCTCTAGGACTGCCAAACTTATTACCGTAAACCGTAGAATGGCTGTATAACAATCAAAAGTTTCTCTAGTTTGGTTGCACACTCATCGACACTGAATCGAAACCTCACTCTGCAGGAGACGTGCCTCTCACGTTAGAGCATACTCAGCCTGGCCCTGTATGCTGATGTGGGTTTTCTCTCTCTCTCCAAACATACCGAGAGGCACACTAGATGAGATGTTGTCTGTAATGTTTGAGGGGGATCAGACAGGCTTGTGAAGCCCATCTGCTGAAGGTACCGTCCGCTGACCGAGAGACATGGTGGCAGGGTTGACGTCATCCACATGGGGGCCCTGTGAGAGAACAATGGCAATAGTGTCCCGTCTGCTTGTCTGGGACAAGCTGAGCTTAGTGTCTGGGGGGTTGCTGGTGAATGGAGGGAGGGATGAAGAATGTCAGCTTTTTGCTGTGTCGTTTCTTCCCTTGTTCTCAGTGATATGAAACTCTGATGCCAGCTCTCTTATTTAACAATACTGTTTAAAAAAAACAGAACAAGTTAAGCCTCTTATTTTTAGGCTTTGTTTGTAATCATCACATCCACAGAGACAAGGATGCCAGGATGGGAAGTTGTTAAGCCTCAAGCCTTATACAAGTGTGTTTGTCACCCAAGACCTAATTTCCACTAATGTAACATTGAGGAGTTTAATTTCAAGCAAGTAGGAAAATATCCCATAAGCAGATATCTGACCATTGCACAATCAGGGAGTGTCGACTTGGCTTGATGACTTAGTGGATATTGAGTAAAAATTGTTTCTTATAAGTCAAACAGGGAGTTCTTCCCATCAGCAGTGAATCCTAGAGCAATGACTGGATGCAATTGAACGTAATGCCCAGAGGATTTTGCGTTAAGCAGGGATGAGTTTGTTCCTGCATAGCTCCTACAGTAGGGTTAGTGTCATGCTTACTAGTGCATTGGGCTTGCCTCTGAAAACTTGTCAGTAACCAATCGATCTATAACCATTTAACATTCACTGTTTTACCTGATGCTGATATTTGGTCTGCAGTCACTGAATTAAACTAGGACATCCCAGGCATTTAATCAAATAATAGGCCTTATTTAGGAATTGTAGGTTTCCAACCTAGTACTCTCCTTCAGTTGTTTCTTTTACACTTCAATGCTGTACTACCTTCTTTCCAACTGACTGGGTCACATAAGCACACAGACCCTTGCCTGTCTCCTCCACCTTTTGGGGATCCTTGGATGGATGCATTATAGACCACACATGTGTCACATGTTACAGACGCTCTCTCAATACTGTGAGGTCAGTAGGAGGGCTATCCATCTCGCGCGGCTCAACATCAGTATTGCAGCAAACACTGCATCTGTCTCTTGTGCCAGCCCAGCCGCTGAGATCACAGGACGGGGTCACTCTCACGGTCAACGGAAATTATCTTCAATTATTTTAAACTACCGGAGCAATTACATGCACGTGACACTTTTGAAATCAAGTCGTCTAGTGGATAGAAAGTATGCAATTTAAAGAACTGAATCGTTTAGGAAACGTATCAGTACGACAAATCATTGGAGAGAAAGATTTAAAGGGTTTGCTATGTCTTCTCCATTAAACTATTCCTGCTCTGAGCTTATCTGGCAGGAGCCAGTTTTTTTTTTATTTTTACAGCATGGAAAGGCAGAAGGGCTGTGGAATGACTAAGCAGTCGTGTGGAGTATTTGTGTGGCAACGTGCGGCAGACCTGAGGGCTGGATGTATAAATAGATACACATATATAGATATGTTTGTGATGTATAAAATGTACTCTGTTAGGATCTGGTATATATATAATGAATAGGAATGAGAGGGGTTATAGACTCTTCCCAGAAGGCACCTGTGTTTTAATGGAAACATGCTTTGCAAACCGAGAAAACTCTTGAAATATACAGATAGCCCTGATTAACCAACATATTTTGAGAATAACATCTGCGGTGACAGTGGACATGGTTATCTAAAAATGATTGATGATTGCATGTAGCTTATATTCCAAAGCAGTCTTGGAATACTCGTTTAGACTCCCTGGTTACAAAGCTATGTTATACAGCTATAGCATGTGTAATGGCTAAATACAATAGAAAATCCTTTACAGTTTAAATCGTGGAGGGAATTGGAGCTAGAAAAAACAAATGTATGCGGGCAGTTTCGAATGCCCGTTTACAGAGCTACTCCATCTATGAAAAAAGGGGTTGTCTAGGTTTTTGCCCTTTCATAATCTACCTGCTGTTTCATTCCAGGTGGCCATCAAATCCATCAGGAAAGAGCACATCACCGACGACCTTGACAGGGTGCACATCCAGAGGGAGATTGAGATTGTTTCGTCCCTCAAACATCCAAATATCATTCGCATCCACGAGGGTGAGGAAACACCTGCACCCAGACACAGGCACTCGCACACATTAAGAGCCCCTCAACACTGTCCTCGTTATAAGAGCCAGCTCCTAACCTTTCCCACGTTGTCTCCCGACAGTTTTTGAAAGCAGGGATAAGATTGTGATCGTGATGGAGTACGCCAGCGGCGGGGAGCTGTACGACTTTGTGAACGAGAGGCGGCAGCTGTCGGAAACGGAGGCGCGCAAGGTCTTCCGTCAGATCGCCTCTGCCGTGCACTACTGCCACAAGGTGTGTGTGACGCGCCGACGGGGGAAGGGCTGCTCATACACACTACTCACTACTCACTACTCACTACTCACACTCGTGTTCAGAGACTTGCCAAACTGGACAACTAATATGAGTCTCACATTGGGGGCATGAGAATGCCAGTTTAATTACTGTAAAAGTGGAAAGTAAATGGGTAGTTCAGTCTTGAAAAGCATAAAAAGTTAAACTTAAAAACTAAAAAGGTAAATCATTTAGTTGAGAAAGGCCTGCATTTGTGGTATTCATCTGTGCTGATATTTGGAGAGACGTGTAGCACCAAAACAAATCTGTGATGATATTTTTAGAAAGGCGTGCATCAATAGTTTTCATGCATGATGACAATTTAGCCTTTTCTGTTCACTAGTTTTAAGATTTATAGATCAACATGCAGTGAACAACAGACCAAGGTCCTGTGGACTTGTGTTTTGGAACCCCAGCCAGGAGTGGTCTTATAGCTCTTTTTCTAACATTTACGCAGGCATGCCTGGTAATGATTGTTCCTGGTTACCGCTATGTTACGTTGCTAACATCTTGTTGCAGTCCGTGCGAGAGTATTGATGCTTGTCTGTGTGTGACTATAGTTGCTTGTCTGTGTGTCAGGCATTTATTGGATGTCATTCCATAAACACTGTGGGATTGTAAGAGCTCCGTCAACAAATGGGACCAGGGGTAAAAATAAACTCTTTGAGAACAGCAGTGTGTCCGCTAAAGGTCGATCAGGACCTGACCCTACAGCTGTTCATATTTCACACACAGAAAGGGAAAGTGCACCCTGACACAAGACCGTTTTTCCCAAGCACAAGTAAGCATCATTGAGACCATTTGTTTATTTAGCATTTTCCCATGTTTTACTTGCAACTTTAACCATACCATATTCGTAGCATAAAGTTAGAAGAAAAATGGGGGGTGGAAATGTCAAAATGAATGCATGTGAAGAAAAAATGGCTATGAAATGTGTTTTATTTGACACCCTATAAATTAGAGCATTAAGCAGAAATCTGTATACACACACACACACATACACAGTTCATTCATAGCCAAGGGATTGAAGGAACTGACCCCCGTGACTTCAAACAGCATAACACTGAATGTGCTGGTCAGGATCAATGGCCTTCCCTTTTAATTATAATAACTAATATACAAGAAGTACGTTATTTTTATCATGTGTGAAACAAAATTAATCAAGAGCTAGACATATGGCTGTTGCTATAATCAGACATAGTTGAGAATGAAGTGTACAAAACTAATATAAGTACTCAAAATTAAATAACTGCAACTGTTAAATCAAAATAATAGATGCAACTGAATTAGAATCAGGCATCTCTTTGGGTGTTCTTTGGGCATCTCTCCCCAAGATGCTATAGAGAGATGTCCTTCCAAGATGCTCTTTCCCCTGGGATTTCATAAAACCCTGTTTGTCTCGTTCGTTAAAAAAATTAACACCAGCGATGTTTAAACTGAGATGGGAAAGGGACAGGGACAGGGTCGATTATGGTTGGCGTTAGAGAGTGAGAAAGGGTGGGGGAAAATCTGACACATTACAGCTTATTTGTGGTTTAAGTCCCATTCTGTGAGCTGGATGTTCCAGATACTCCATATACAAAAAAAAATCGAAACATAACCATACAGGATCTCTGTTAATGATGTCACACCAAAGCTTCAAAACAGATCTGATTTTTTTTTTTTAAGTGACGCTTATGTAAAACGCTTAAAATGAATCACTAATGTGAGTAAATTCAATTATTTAGGTTTGCATGTTTATGTCGGTTAATGTTTTACATTCTGCCCAGTTGCTGAGCAGAAAACTAGTTATTAAAATGAAGAAAAGCAAGACATTATTTGTACATTTTAATGTGGCTTAAATGGTTTAAATTAACTGCTGTGGTTCATTGTCTAGGGATCATTTTACAATATTTTTCATTTTACTCTTCAAGTTTGTTATTATTCTTATTACATTTAGAAGTGCCAGTGCATGGTTCGGTGACACTGTGCTAAAGTTGTTTTGTTTAATCTCCCTTTTCGTTAGAGCGGCATTGTCCACCGAGACCTCAAGCTAGAGAACGTCTTGCTGGACGGAGACTTCAATGTCAAGGTGAGAATAAACTGACGATGATATACTGAGTGTGGTTAACGTCGGTCAAGCGATATCCCAAAGACGATCACCACCAAAGCTTCCATTTACCATGTTTAAATATGATTGCACCTATACTGGTGAAACTATATTAATAGTTATGAAGGCTGCACCATCACACCATCATTGCACAATGAAAATTAAAGTTGTGCTCACAGATTAAGCCCCTGATCATTATTACAAAGAAGGGATGACAGAGAACACAAAAACATTGGCATCTGTTATACGTTTTACAGGAAGAGAAAGACAGAGAGAGAGACTTTGTGCGATGTATTGCACCGAAAACATGCTCCACCGAACTGTTAAGAAAGCGGCAGCTTTTTAAAAACACCTCTGGGTTATTCCTTTCCCTTTTATGGAAGGTGTGCAAAGCTCGGGGGAATGCCGGGAATCTGCATGCCTGTGGAAGAGTGAGGGGTTGTTTTTTAGTGCTTACAACCCGTGCTGAAGAACAAAAGAGGCTACCAGCTGCTTTCAATCCACCCAGCCCCATTTAACGCAGTTTTTCCAGTGTGACGACTGCAGCACAGGATAATAAATCAGACGGATATAAATTGATGACGAGTGCACGGCCCGTCAGAATCGCACTCGCGTGTTGAAGAAATGTCTACATAAATAAAAATTAATCCTCCACGAATGTTTACAGGGCGGGCATCTGCCACGGCAAGACTTGGCCGTCCTAGGGAAGCATCCATAAATAGCCCAATACAATAACACTGAATTGCACCATTGCATGTGTGAATTTAGGAGGGTTCATCTGTCATTTTTAAATATAGGAACGTGGGGGTAACCAAATAGTATGTCTATAGTCAACCTGAAAAGATTTAGGTTTCAAATGTATTCAGATGTATAAAAAAACAAAATCTTGCTTGTGTTAAACATTTTACTCTTTGATACATATTCAGACTTTGCATCCTCATCATAAGCTCATTAACAACATCTGGCTGCATTAGAAAATTATACATTGCCTACAGACCGAAGTATCACAACGGCAAAATTCACTTTGTATGCACTTGGCACCAAGTAACCACCAGACGATTGTGAATTGGCACCTCTGTTCTTGTAAACTGTTGATACAGGCTGTGCTGATGAGCTCTTTACAAACTTAAGTAAACATGCGAGCCTTCAACCTCCCTCTCGAGCATCCTGTGCGTTCAAAAGGAATGCTGAATCCCTGAAGCTTACGATAACAGCGGAAATAATCTGTGGCACGTGTGGCGTGAGAAGCGATTATTTTAGCACAGCTGCCTGCCGCTGAAGAATGTCTCCAAGAAAAGAGAACAGGACGACCACGTGGAATGTTTTTCGGCTTAGTTTGACCGGCTATTGTTGTTGGAGCCAGGGATAAATTTAGTGCCCCCTCACCGTCTCCCCTGTCAGCAAGCACTGTATTTTACCTAGTTGGCTAAGGTTACTCTGGCCTCTTCGTTTAACCCATCACGTGCCGAGGAAAGATTCGGCCGCAAAAAAGAGTGTCTTTTTTCCCCTCAGCTCTATCTCATTGCTCCCATTACTGGAGAAAACTTGAAAATTACTATAAGGAAACTATTATCTCCCATTAGGTGTGTTGTGTTGTGTATGCATGTATGTATGCATGTGTGTGGGTATATAATATATCTATCAACACGCGTGATAGATGCCTTCATCATCTGTTGCTATAGTTAAGCCATTTGAAAGATGCCAGGTCCACGGTGTCTGCACCGTTCCGTGATTGTTGGCTCCATGCTGTCAGAGCGATGCTGGCTTTTCTTGGCAGTCGGTCCGTTCTTTTTCAAGCGGTTTCTAATGCAAACCTTTATCAAGCTGAACTATACATTGTCTTTTATTTCCCCCCCTCTTTGTTACATACACTGTTGCTGCTCCATGACTGAAATCAGGCCTGAATGAGCAATTTGGTCTGTTTTTAATCTTAAGTAATTTAGTCTTGAGTGCTTTTCAGCATATCTTCAAAGTGATGAGTCATAGGGGTTTGATGGGGTGTGAAAACACAGCACGATTGTGTTCCTCTTCTCTCCTTCTCTAGCTGGCTGACTTTGGACTGTCAAACCACTATCAGAAAGGAAGGCTGCTGCAGACTTACTGTGGGAGCCCCTTGTACGCCTCCCCAGAGATTGTCAAGGGACTTCCATATCAAGGTCCCGAGGTGAGTCACAGAGGTAACGTGGAAGCTAACTAAAATAAGTATCGCTTTCTAATGAAAAATAGAATTCCATTCGTTTCAAAAACTAGGTTTTATTTTAATTGTATTTTTTTAATCAACCCTATTAATTCCTCATGTTTACTCTTTCTCTGCGTAGCAGTGTATAGAGTAGGCCAAGGAGCCAGGAAAAAGCTTCTACAGATCAATATGGCCACCATTAGGATCTAGTGTTTTATGCTTACAATGCTGTCTTTAACAGGTGGTTTTCAAAAATGAAATATATAATAAATATTTAAATAGCAAAATAAAGTGTTAGATACTCAAACATGTACGTATTTTAAGTCCCTACAATTCATCCAGGAGAGGTTCTTTGAAGCCTGCACAAAACAAGCAGGGATTTTTCTGTGCATATATTTGTGAATGTCGTCAGTCATACACTTTACGTGAAAATATTTCCACTCTGAAGTTACTTCGGCGTTTAACAGATCGGTAACCTGGGTAAAGGAGCATTGATAGATGCACACATAAAACCATGTGACTGAGGTGGACCGATTACGAGGACTGGCACCATGTACACATATGGAAGTAATACATGATGGTTTGTTTCTCAGGTTGACTGCTGGGCCCTGGGCGTGCTGCTTTATGCTCTGGTTTATGGGAGCATGCCCTTTGATGGGACAGATTACGTCACCCTGACCCAGCAAATCAGCCAGGCCACGTACAGGCGGCCTCAGCCCCCATCAGGTATCTAAAACTGATGCCTACTTTACCACATATCTAGATGGTTGTCTGCAAAGCTGTGTCACGCTGTGGGAGGGAAGTACATAAAAGGTTTGAATGTGTTGTGGGACAACAGTCCTTGGGCAGAATGAATTCGGTTTGTTGAATATTTTGTATTAACAATATCAAACTCAGTATTGAAAATTAAACAACACAATTCAAGTCCCATCCCCGTTTACAGTAGTGTTGCATAAACAGTGCATCGCCAATGGATCTTTCTCTATGCAATCAGACGCTTATTGTAGAAACAACTAAATTCTTCATACTAAATACTAAACTATGCTAGTATAGTAAGCCTTTGCTATTGCCTTAAATCTATACTGTAGGAAACTACTGCCCCTGAACTAAGCTTGTGTCTTTTCCTGTGGCTCACAGATGCCTGTGCACTGATTGACTGGATGCTGAAAGTGAAAGTGGAGGAGCGAGCCACAGTGGAAGACATCGCCAACCATTGGTGGGTGAACTGGGGCTTTCAGGAGCCCGTCTGCGACTGCCCAGATAGCCAGGAGTGCGCCTCCCCGCTGCTGGCCCGATACATTGACTGGCAGAACAGGGCCTGGTGCGCCGCCGGCGACTCCCAGTCGGTGTGCCACGCCTCCGACCTGCAGTCGTACTACAGCTTCCCTCGCAAACACACAGGCTGCAGGGCCCGGGGAGCCGCCTGCCTGAAGAAGTCCCGCAAGGAGAACTCCATCTCGCCGCCGGCCGCGTGCTCAGCCTCCACGACCGCCGCTGATAAGAAGAAACCCAAGGGCATCCTGAAAGCACAGAGCAGCTTCGAATCGGCGCTCCTCCCGCACCTCGGCGCAGGCGAAGGCACGAGACCTGGACATCCGGCGTCAGCGGGCTGCCCCGTTGACTCTCAGCCGCCTCCTGCCTGCTGCCAGCCGTCTTCCAAAATGCCAAAGAAGGGGATCCTAAAAAAGCTGTTTGAGAGGGAGTCGGGCTACTCCTCTTCGCCTGAGCAGGGAGACACGGTGGCGAGTGTGCAGTGTGAATCGAGGCCTTCCAGGGAGCAGGTCCCGGTCAGGACCGAGGTGGCGCGAAGGAGGAAGGGAATTCTAAAGTGGAACGGAAAGTTTTCCACAAGTCTCGACTTCCCCGATGAGCACGATGCACATCTTCTCTTCCCAGAATCCCTGCAGCAGCTCCTCCTGCCCAGTGGAGGCAGCACAACTGAGATTGGGGCCAATCAGCCGAGCACCCTCAAGCACAGCCGTCCAGCCAGTGTCATCAGCGACGACAGTCTCCTCTCTAGCGACTCCTTCGACCTGCTGGACCTCACAACCCCCCCCTGCAGAAGGACCCTCTCTCGGGGGAGCCCCCGCAGTTTCTGCAGCTCAGAGGAGGAGCTGGAGGAAGAGCGTGTGAATGGGGAACGTAGTGGTGGTGGAAAGAAGCAGCAGCGGGAGGGCATTTCAATGGAGGAGAGACAGGAGATATTTCTACAGTCCCACGAGATCAGTGAACAGCTATAGTGCTATTCTTCGACTGCTTGATGTTATTTAAATTGGAGGTTGTTGACGTAATGTAGGCCTTATTCTGCCTTAAAGTTGATATCTATTTACACCGTGGACACTGAGAAGTTAATGTTAAAGTCCATGTATGTCGGTGTAAAATTAGTCAATTTGTATAAAATAAATGTAGAATGGTGTTGGTTATTATTGCTTACATGTTTACTGACAGCACAAAGAAATGCAATAATATGGTCTTTGAGAATTACGTTTACTAGCACAGTATTTATTATGATTCCTCATCATTTAAAGCAGTATCAGTAACCTTGAGTATGACCTGAAGGTACAAAAAATTTCATTGTCTTATTCAGAGTTGTATTCTTCAAAATGCTTTCCACCAAGTGGAAATCTACCTCCTGAGAGGTTTCTTAACTCACATACACACATATGTATATATGCCATCACAATCAACCTGAAGCAATTGCACTTTTGTTGTAAAACTTTAACAGTATTGTGAATACAGGCATTTTTAAACAAATATCTGCATAGATGCTTTGCATGGGAGGTTAATGTTCATGTTACAAACCCTGACAAGCATCTGAGTCAGGGTTGTCTGCTTTGACTTAGTACAATGAATAAAATAAAAACTTGAAAACGGATTGTTCAGTAAAAAGCACAATATAAATTAAATATTTTTTAAAATGCTTAGGAAACAAAAACAAAAGCCACTATGACTTATGATTTATGACAAAAAAAGGAATTGAAATGTTTTAACCTAGACGATGTGTATTGTGAGACCTTGCCCCCTTCAGGCACAGAACTGAAACAGTGTTTTTGGTAACATTGAGAGTAACTCCTCCTCTCAGTAAAACGCGTGTTTGATAAAGCAGTGAAGGTGTAGATGGCGACAGTAGGCAGTCCCTCACGCCGACGACGATATGCTCTGCGAAGGAAAGCAGTCAGTCATCAGTCCACATCTCAAGCCTGACCTTATCCAGATACTAATGAGGCTGTTGTGTGAGAAGGGTATAGATCAAGGCCAGGGGTAACTGGTCTCATGTCAGTTCATATTTTTTGTACAATTCTATTCAGTTGAACCTTTTGTTTCTGTACAAGTGAAAATAATAAAAGGCAAATGAAGGCACGCTCTTTTGAAGTGTTAAATGCGTGCCACATTTAATACTCTACACATACTCTGGCTCTTAATGCTATTAGATTTCCTACCGCAGCCACTGAAGCAAAACACATACCCCCGATGGTACATCAGCTTTTTACCCCATAACCATGAGGTCAAGTTCCCTGCCAGATACACAATGTGCTGCCATAGCGACTGAAATCCAGCTCGCACAACTGTATTGAATGGTTACTTGCAGCAACCAAATGCAAAAACCAAGAGGTAAGTAACCCATTTATGAGATGCATGTGGCCTACTCAATTTTTCAGGCAGAATTAGTTAACTGACTTCTCTGCCAGTATGTTGCGTTTCGCACGGATGTCAGGCTATAAATAGACATCCTTATGCCAAAAAATATCCACAGGACACCATTGTAGCAAAAATAAGACATTCTTGGACTGAAACATGATAAAAGCACTATTAAAGACATTAATGTCAGGCATTTATACTGTGCTGCTTTGGCACTAAAGAGCACAATTATTTTTAGATCCTACTTGTTTTCAGCCTGGGTCAAGAATTTCACTTTATTAACAGTACATTTTTCCCCCCATTACACCGACAGGCTATAATGCATGAATGCACTTGTGATTAAGTAAACCAGACAGAATCTATACGTTCAGTTAAAACAACTAGCCCATTTGGCCTAACTTTGTGGCCCAATCACTTTAATATGCTTATGTTCAACCCTTAATATTCTAATAATAATGTAGTACATTTCCAAAGGTGTGTTTATTTTGCAAATGTTATAGCAGACCCATTTTCACTCATAGATTTAGTTTGGCTTAGTTTCATTCTAACTGGTATGTAAATTACACTTTTTGTTCAGGCATATTGGTTCTGTTTTATACTGGTTGGTGATGGCATGAGAACACAAGACGATTGTTTTGTTGACAAAGTTTACCACACAGAAAACACGGTAAAGAAGATTCCTCAAAGAATGCATATAACTCATTTACAAAAAAAGCTTGTCAGTGCAAATACATTTAAAAGAATAGCCATTTAAAATCAAGATTAAAATCACATTTTAATACATTGTTCAAAAAGTCTCAAGGAACAGGAATATCATATTTCAGCCATGGCTATAAACGGTTACATGAGTGTTATGAGCCTAGGTGGTTGTTACTGTGGTAAAAACAGGTGCGTTGAAGTCTTGGGGGGGTGGTCACTGGGGCTGTCAAGAGTTTGCCAGTTTCCATAATGACAGCCTGTCGACTACAGAAATGCAACCATCTGAATCAAACATCTACATCAAAACATCAAACATTTCGGCACCACAAAAATTTGATTCCAATTACTAATCTAATAATTTGTCAAATGCATTTTACTTTTAATTCAAACCTTCTCTTGAATTCAATAATATAATAATGGAGTGGAGTAGTAACTTGGTTGCTCATGCAAGTACATACGTTTCTTTATGGAGTTTTCAACCATGCAAAGTTTCTCACTTACCCTCATCCGCATAATAATTGGCATCCAAATAACAAGACAGAAAACTCACTCCTGGTCACAAAGGCTTGACAATGCACAAATACAGAATAATACATGATAGCTTTATGCAGAATAAAATGGTTGCCAGGAATGCATTGCACAGTTTTGTGAAGGAATAATGCGTTTGTTTAGAAACTGCATTTAAATGACAAAGTAAACCCCCCCCTCCAAAAAAAAAAAACACTTCTGGTTCTGCAATTCAATTGATGATGACTATGTAGGAATAAACTTTTCACTGCATCAATAGCATATTATGTTAACAACTGACCTATGGAGAACAAACTGGGTACATGCTCAAATATCCTTTCAAACATTTCTCATTTATGTAATCAATGGACTATAAATTATAAAACTCATTATATGAAACTTCTTTTGTCCAGGAAAATCAAACTCATGCATGGTTGATGTGTGAATTATTTAGCAGATCAGACACCTTTATCCATGATTCACAAGTCCTGGACGACCATGCAACCTGCTTTATAGCCTCAAATATCCCTTTAGACAACAATATTGGAGCGATCCTTCAAGTGAACCGGAGAACCATGTTCCCCACTTATTGTTCATTTAGTACAATGTATACAAATAAGGAACATAGTCAAGCAAGGTCTTATAACAGACAAGAAAAAGGATAGTAGGGTGGACAGGTTGGGTTGTATTTAACATTAGCAGCTATTAAATGTCATTATTACCCAAAGTCTGCGGAATGTTAATCAGCTTCGGACCAGTAAAATGAATACAAACGCAAAAATACACAATAAAAACCTTCAAATAATTTCAGTCAAAAAAACACATTACTGATCCTAATGTCATATGTTGGGTTAGAGTCCAGGAACGTCTCTTGTCCAACATAATGTTTTCTGAACAACTTAAGGATCAGTACTCAACCATAAAAACAGAACCTGTGATTAAAACCAGCTTTGGTTTTTCACGTGCAGACTAAAGTTCTCTTTGAACGACTTAAAGTACGACCAGGACGATTTTCTTTAAACTGGATATTGAGGTCAGACAACTGAAATTGTTGCATTAACTTTAGAAAACCCTTTAAAGCGGCTAAAACACTGGGCGTTTCATTGCTATACATTGTCCTAACCAAATAGGAAAAAGGTCACAACATAAACTTCATACCAAAGACACATTAAAAAACGATTAGAATCCAGTGCAATACCCTGTCTGCATAGTTGTCCTCCGAGTCAGTATTAGGAATTTTCTTGTGGTTTGGCAAGTCAGGTGATTAATCCTGGTAGTTTATTCACGGCCTCTTAAATGTGTGGTCATCATTTCATTGTTCCATCACAAAGGCATATCATGTGCAGCTGCAACAATACACAAGGAAACATTTTTAAATCTCTGCTCTTCCATTTGAAAGATGTACATTTCCATCTATGGGTTACAAATGCTTATAAATACTGGGTTTTTTTTCTTATCACACTTCTGTCTATATCAGCCCAACACTTCCATGTCTGTTTTACAGTAGTTTAGTTATTGCTTTTTCCCCTGCAAAAAAAAAGTTTCGCAATTCAAGCCGTTCTACCTTTGCTTTAAGTTTCCAAAATGTCCCAATTCAAAACAAGGGTCAAATAAAAATAAAATACTTTTTACTATTCTTATGACCTTTTGATTAGAGAACAGATTGGATAAAAATACTAAATAAATGGTACACGACTAGGCCACTGAAAACATCATGTGGCTGTTTTAAGCTATAAAAAGACCAACACAAAACTTCAATCCATCAACCACTGGCACAAGAGAGTGATAAATGGTTCCCCTTCTCTCAGTTAAAATTGCATGTGCATTCATCATCTTTCTGTAATCCCAGGAAAATAGATATTTCCCTGTTTGTGTCAGGGCTGCAGTCACTCGCTGCACAAAAAATACAAAGGCTCCCTCTACTGTTCAAAAAGACCCAGTATAGTACCAAAACCCTGTTTTACACAAATATAACCATCACATTCCATATGCTTTTAATATTTTTTAATTTCACCACAAAAGGAGGACACCAGGATTAGTTTCTTGATGGAAACAGATGGTCTGAAAATTTAATCTGGGATATAGGTGTAACAGATGTGCCCGTTTTCACCCTGAATCAGTATAAATATTTTGGTTTATACTGCAGGCATTGTTAGAGAGGAAAAAAATAATAAAAAATTTAAAATCGATTACAGGATCTATGAAATATTACACCACAATATTGATTTAACACAAGGACCTTTAATGGACCGTCTTTAAAGACAATTTATCCGAAAATAACAGAACGTCTACAATCTGAGACGTTCATTTCAAATGTACTCATTGTCCTCACTTCCACTGCCAAGTTCTATGAATTTCGAGTCTCATCAGGGTCAGAAAAGAGTGGAGCAGATCAGAGGTGGGATTCATAACAGGATGTACCATCTCTGCGATACACTTCGCAATAATAATGAACATGATCATAATGTCTTCTGAAGTTGAGTGCCAGGGCCCTTGAACTTTATACACGACCTGACAGTCTCTACAGAATCGGTGCCAGATAACAGGTGGATTATACAAGGAGGGCCTAATTGGATGGGCTACAATGAGCTTCAAGCCTACAAATTGCAGAGATGCCAAAAGATGTCCAAGGTGATACAGACGAGGGAGGTGAACCAGTGTGGAGAGTTTAGCGATCCGAAAGTAGCCAAAACATGGATACGAGTTTTAAAAAAACCAAATTTCAAACAGAGGAGGCCATGCAGCAGGCCAAGTCTAGGCTGCACCAGTGTCCTAGAGGGACCAGCTACCCTGAAGAAGAGCCTTCTCAATCCCCCAGTATGACACTGCCAATGGGAAGGACAGATGCAGGCCGGTTCAGGAGGTCCAGCAGAGCAGTGGGAATGGGACAGCAAGGAGCCTGGACATGGTGGAAACTGGCAGTGGACAGGAACCTTTGACAGGTTAAGTCTCATTGAATCAAGTATATGATCTTTCCCAGCACAATGAAACAGCACAGCTGGCCAAATTTGAATCTCAAGACAATCCCAGAAACAACCTGCTCAGGAATCAACTACAAGTGAGTACGGCCAACCACATGGATGATCGCATTTAGCAGAGCTTCAGAGTAACAAGAGACACATCGACACAGATCCTGGCAACTGGCAGCTGGCAGCAGAGATGGAGAAGCCAATCCCCCAGAGTTCCCCCAGCACCTTGTAAAGACATCTCTAAGATCAGACATCGCCAGGTCTCAGAGTCCACAAATCCCATTATCCTGCTGGAGCAGACAGTCCCTTGGGAAGCTCACGTGGAAGAGGTTCATGAGAGGAAGGGAGTGCAAGGGACTGATCATGAACTGTCAGAAACAAGGCTGGAAAGCAAGGTGCATGCCTATCAAGGTAGGCTGTGGGGGTTTTGCTGGAAATCCATCAACGAAGCCTACAGTGCACTGGGCATCACCGTAGTGAGGAGGTGGAGAGCAATTAGAAATGTCGTCGAGTCAGCGGAAAATGCCTGAAGGTGGGTCTGGTTTAAGCGAGGTGATCCATGGGGATCATCTTAAATGCTACTTGGACTTACGCTGAAGTCAGATCAGCCTTGGCTGGGTCACCTGGGCAATGGTGTCGGATATTTAAAGACTCAAAACACCCTAATGCCCCATGTTAGATCTTAGAGTCCCAGAATATGGACTGATATGTATCCAATGTAAGGGAGGAATATGTTGTGAATGCATTTTCAGTGCAGACTCGGAAGACCCTTTGATTGGCAGGGGCCCCTCAAACCCATTTCAGAGGAAAACCAATGGAATGCAACAAACTCATAACGCTTTTAACTGTAAAAGTTTAGTCACATAACTTAATTTATCCTTGGAATACATTAATCAATAAGCGGGGCATGACTCATTTTATAATGCAATTATAGGCACTGGACCTCTCGTGTGCAGTCTGTGTAGCCTGTGGATTGTAAATTAGACCAGTGGTTGGAAAGCAATTGGAGGAGATTTTTCCTGAGCCTCTTGCTCTGTCAGGATTCTTAACATTTAAAAAAATAAAATGAAGTTAAATCACCACACTATTTAAAAACAAGACTTTGACATTTTTGTTTTATGTCTGAAAAAAACCTTTAGTGGGAGTGGGTCCCCTGATTTGCCACACACGTACAGGGCTATAACAACATTAACTCTGAAGTATAAGGATGCACAATACCATATTTTAGCAAAGGGTAAAGGAAAGAGGCAAGATAATCTTCTCTTCTCTTCTCTTCTCTAATCTGCAACATTACACATCGGAGGGAGACAGATCACTTACAGCCATTGTCACCATGGGTTCTACCTTCATAAAGCAATTCTCCATTATGGAAATATATATTGCAAAGTTCTGGTATTATAAAGTTGCAGAACACTGTAAAGTCAAGGATTTCCCCGGTATTTTCTCTTTTTAGATATCTGTTACAGATTTTCTGAATCATTTTCCGGGACACAAAATTCTTGAATCAATTTACACTCTGTAGCTCTTCAGTGTGGCAATAATACATCAGCAGACTGAGGGTTAAGCAGACACTTCGGCACAAATAGAGGGAAGAGGTTATGTTGCTATATTAGATGGACTGTCTGAATGGATAGTTGTATGTCCCTCTTCCTTAAAAATTCACAGATAAGTCTAAATATCCCAGATTTCCGTCATTCTGAGGCGGCAACCCGACACTCCCGCCCAAATAAAGTGACATAAATAAATCATGTACGAATGAATGAAAGACAATTGTTACCTAGCAAAATTATCTTTTTTTTCTATTAAGTATTTGCAAAAGCATTTCGTTTCGTATTTAAAACTATTTTTTACATCTTTGTAACTTTTTCATCGGCAAAAGACAGTGTTACAAAACGGGGTACCCTTACTTGTCAGAAACGCTTGAAACATGAAAACTAAATAAAGATAACGACATCTTGCGTGTGAAGTTAAATAAAACGTACAGTACTTACACGAGGAGTGTCTTCATTTGGAAAGGTCATTTTGGTCAGAGACGAGAGGGCTGCCTGTTGCCTGGGGCGCTATGACTCCCCTCGTGTGCAATTGCCTGGCTACGCGGCTTCACCATTCGTAGAAGTAAAACGCATATGCTCTGTGGTCCCATTTAATATCATAAAGACAGTATAGAAAGCTTACATGTATCCGTGCTGTTCCCTACTCACACATCATCTTGTGATTTACTCTTTATCGTTATATTTCAACTTGCATTCAGCGGTCCTCCGCTGCACCATCTTGCCTTGTTTTGTACGTTTATAATATATTTTTTACTTTAACGTTCAGGTCTGTTTAGGCCAACACATACTAAACTGACAGGATAAGGCACAAATTTGAAAAGCATGTCTGAAAACCCACCAACAGGTGACACGCGACAAGCAGAACAATCATGTCATCAGCTTATCAGGACAGCCTTATGTACGCTGTACTTTAGTGTTTTATCTGGAAATCAGCTCTGTACTCATCTCACTCCCTTGTTCATCTTCGCACTGAAGCTTAAATAGATTTCATGAGAGGATGATAGCAGTACTGCTCAAATATTGGGATTGCAGCCTTTTGGTTTAATACCATAAGTCAGGGTTGCCGAACTGTGATCATGGTCTTCAAGCTACCTCCCAGTTGGTATCTGATTCACACCAGGAAACCCCATGTCAGAGCCTTTCTAATCCAAATATCGACTCCAATTAAACAATTAAGACGTGCTAAGAACGAAAATCTGAAACTCTCCAGGACCAGGGTTTGCAGTCAGCACTTTCTTAGGCTCCACTCAACGTTTATCCTGATAGGGTTTTTTCCCTTAGGTATGTATCTAATGGCCCAACTTAACCAGATCCTTTAGACATACTTAAATAGCTGTGCATATATCAAAGTCTCCGTTACTAGTTGAGTATACAATTATTTGGCTGAAGAATTCAATATCCACAATTAAGTCGTGGTTTGTATGTTATTAACATAGTTTATGATTAAATTTTCTATACCTCTTTGTGACTGATTTCAGTTTATTCATGATTGGAATCCTTATGACTTTTATTAAATTAAAGTGATGAGCAATTAAGAAAAAAAGTAATTAATAAGGAGGTTTTTTAAGGTTTATAGTACACTCATGGATGGTTTGTGTCTAACTGCATGTAGAATTTTTTTAAATATACTAATTCTGGAATTAATTACAATGCCCTTTAAGTTAATTATTATGAATGAGTGTTCGCTGCGTTACAATTTACTCGGCTCGCTGCCAGTAATTCTTGGCTAATCAGGTTTCGCTTATATGTAATCACCTGGTAATGAGCACACTTTGTCTAGCTTTTCATCAGCGGATAATGCGTTCATTCAGTTACAGCAGGAGTGTCTTTGCAACAATCACAGGTGGGAATCTGAGATCAGTCAGTAAAAATGACTAAAAGTTAGTTATAAAAAAAGCTGCTTATTTTACAGGGCCAATGACATTGAGCAAGGGTCCTGGTTTTGAATCTGATTTGGGCCACTGTGGATTTCTCCCTCTATGTGTAGTGATTTTTCTACGGGCCACTCTCGTTAGACATACTACCATGGGTGTACCCTGCCTCATGCCCTGTGTGCGCATATAGGCTCCAGCACCAGGTAATCATAAATTGTGGTTATGGAAAATCAATTTATTCGATCCTTTAAATGTATTTTCAAAAAAAAAAAAAAAAATTTATTTTGTGGTAATTCATAGAATAGCAGCCTAGGTGTCACCGCAGCACCTGGTGATAGCTGGCACTCCTTGAAGGACAGGCTTTCTGGCACTAGCAATGCATCTGACGCAAGAAGCTCCTCTTTCCCATTTCAGCAGCTTCGTCTGCACCTCCTAGATCTCACATTGTCAACCTTTGCTTTTGCAAGACCTTTCTGCATTAACATGTGTTTAATGAAGACTAAAAGGTATTGGTGAGTGGTGGGGTGTTCTGCAGGCTTTAGAAGAGGCAGCGTTTGCCTGGAGCTCCCCTGATGTGAAACTGTTTCGGAAGCTAATTCATAAGCATGGAGATATTGAAGCTACTTTGCTTTCTTCTCTTTTCATGCTCTCAAGGTCTCTAATTGGCTTTGTTCTTGATATCAGGTTGTTATAGCAGTTTGACTAAATATTGCAGAATACGTTAGATGGTAAAGAAATATCAAAATATTCTAACCCAAGACGCCCATTAGATCCTTGCTAGACAAAATATGTCCTATTTATGCAGCTGCATTTACACAAAACTAACAACCAATTATTTAATTCTGTGGCATTTGCTACCACAAATCCTGGGTTATTTCTTTATTTAACTAAAATATATGCTCACTTTAGCCCTAGTCTTGCACAATACAGGAACGGCATGGTGAATGTGACAGATTATTCATAACATGAACTCCAGGCAACTCATGACATTATTAGCTCTATATAAAACTCTACTCTAAAATGTATTTTGAGAGCTCAATGCGTCATCAAGAGTAAGTTAAAATGAATTTTTATGAAAACCACACATTCCACAAGTATGTAGCGATGTGTGAGGATTTTGCCCATATCTAGTTCCTTTATATAGTTTATGCCATTTTTTCCCCGACATGCCCCAAAAAGGAACCCAATACACTGAAACCAATCACACCCTGGAAGAGATGGCTGATAATGACAGTTGTGGGTGAAGAAAGAAATATGGACAAAACAGGGGAATCAGACAGCAAATAAAATTTTATTATACAATTCATAGTAGAGGCACTACCTCACAAATATAGGCACTGAACTATTGTACTGAAGTCACTGTCACTCTGTGTAACACACACACGTCTTCCGTAGTGCGAGGAATTCACCGAGAATCCACAATTGGACATCCCAGCAACAATAGCTGAACTGCTGCCCTCACCTGTGCCCCTGTGCCTAGATCACTCTGATGCGTACTCAGAGGGAGTAGTGCCACTTCTCCAGTTTATTCATGGTTTCAAAGGAGGTCAGACACAAGTGGCCATTTAATCAGATAGGGAATCAGGATTCGTTTGCTTAGTCAAAGACCAAGGCGACCCTGAACTGCACGGGGGGGTGGGGGGGTTGTAAACACCTTAAGCTCCTGGGTTCCACAATTTCAGACTTGGCGTTGTCAGGCCACTAGCTTAGAACTAAACACTGGGAGTGCCTATTAAGAATGCTTAGTAATGGCCACGTAGCTGAAAAAAGCGTAAAAAACGTGAATATTCTCAAAGCAGAAGACCTCCACAAATGCACCCCTCATCATTCACGTTACCAAACGTCCCATACTCCGACCTAATGCACACAGTATACAGGACACGTTCAAGAACAATCTGCTACAAGATTTGTGTTAGGTACTGACTTGATATCACAGCACAGTATAATTTTAAACAACAGATCTGGTCTCGGCTGTACGATACATATAGCTCAGTATCGCATTGACCTCAATTTCACAAACGATGGCTGAACCCACTGGTACATGGAGAAATACGTGGAGAAAACGTCAAACAAACTGGTAATATACAGACACAGAGCAGAGAGAACATCTGTGAGCATAATATCAAGAACAGAATTAAACAATATCTAACATGAACACAGCCGCTACGTACTTCACTGTGACCATTACTTGTCATTTTTACTAAGACTAAGTTGCATGTTTACAGTAAAAAGGGAACGAATAAGGACTGCTCGGAACAGAACAAAAGAACAAAAGGAGAATCTCGGCCCTGTCACAAAGCCATCGTAGGTGGCATTTTAATTTTCTGTTTTTTCTAATAATTTGCAGCCATAATTGTGTGTAAAGCTCCTGAAATATGATTTAAATGTATGAGAAATTACCATAGATACCATAGCATACTGTTGTCATATTTTGTCTACCATTACACCTCTTACGGCCAAGCAGGATGAGACTATGAATGTACCAGGAACCATTCCTGTTAAACTGGAGAAAATTGGGAAGAAACATAATTATTTCTAGGTCTCGTTGCCCATTTGGGCTCGGCTGCCACAGATGTAGAGCAGATGGAAATCAATTTCCCCTACCCTACTGTTTTCCCTAACCCTGATCTAAACACAGTACATAATTACTGCACCGTATGTATCATTTATTATAACCACTTTATCTGAACAGAGTCAGTGCCATGAATATGAAACACTGGCATTGGCAGATAGGAATTGTTTAGAACACTACTGGGGAAGTGTGTGTGCCAGGCATATAGAAAATCGGTAAATAAGGAGTAAAAATAAAATTGACACAGAGATTGCAGTCAGAGCTATATTTTTTCACAAATTTTAAAATATCTTCTTTCTTTTTTCAAGCTTGCACAACTTTTACATTGTTCCGAAAAAGCCTTGGGGGTAATATGTCAAAATGCAGTTTATCATCCAGGTAGACCTGAACATCATCCCAAATTCTGACTACACACAAGTGTACAGTAATACAACAAGGCAGCCAGGTTTGCATGATCTGCCGTGAATAGTGTTCATTGTGGATTTTGGATTCTTGATCTGGTGTGTACGTGGGTTTTTTTTTTTAGTATGGGAGCTACTTATCGATACTAATCAATTTCTATTATGGCTGGATGAATTCGCCACTGGCTTGCTCTGCATTTCTGCACAATGGGAACAATTACAATCCTCAGGAACTATGAATATGTAGATGTTTCATCATGGATAGCAGTAAATAAAGCACTTCAGGTCCTGATAATGACAGCGCGCTGTGCAAGTAGACAGCAATCCTGTGTTTTGTGCTAAATTAAAACATGATTTGATCTCTCCGTCAAAGTATCTTCCGGAACTAACCCCTGCAACGGATGACCTGCAATTTAGCTCTCTAGAGCTAGAATAATCAGAGGAGAAGCTGATTGTAGAATAGTTAATGGACATGTACTGATACAAAAAACAGACAATTACGGAACATGGGTTGTTCCCTTTAGAATTTCTGTCTAACCCCATTAGGGGGAAGAAAATGTTCCGATGATGACATTGAAATCGTCATCGAAACAGAGGTGAGCGAGCTCAACAGAATGATGCCTACTTATCCATACACCGACAAAAGGGGATTTAAGAAGCACTTGATAGTCTTTCTTACTCTGGCAGTATGATACAAAGCAAATACAGTCTATGGAGCATTTAAAATAATCTGTCTTTTCTGTTGCAGTCATTTAGATAGCAGACCAGCGGTTGTTTTCCAGCGCATCCGGATGTGAATGAGCTTTATTCCCTGCCCTTGTCCAATCAGATGGATCTAATGATGCTCCCTGTACCATTCTACAGTGTGAGCCTTCTAGCCAGGTCTTCCCGACCCGATTCTGGTGTTCTGGATACTGGCCCATAAAACTAGAAAAAGCTTACGCAAGATATTCCTTCTTTTCTCAAGCCAGCCATACAAACGAACAGACAGAAAATTAGTTCAGAACAACATTTTATAAGACGAAAAGGAAGGGCTCCTAGTGCAACATAATCACTGGCCCCGACTACACTTGACACAGCTGTTTAAAAGCTGCCTTGCCTCCTCTGACACTGCAGGCGGAGCGCACCCACAGTCTATCTGAGCTGTACAAAAGCAAGGGTTTTCTGATGAGGAAGTAGTGTAAAGGTGTCATTCAAATTATCCTACAGACAGGAGAGCTCCACAAGTAATTACTCTGATTAATCAACACTGTCTCGTCAAAAACATGTTTTGCAAAAAATTACTTGGTTTTAAATAGATTTAAAAAAAAACAACCTTTTCTTAGACTACCCTTAGAAACAAACAATATTGAAAAAGCTTAGGCATGTGACGTGATTGGTCACCTGTTGAGCTCCACCCAGTTCCAGCCACAAGCCCGCTCTCCTGTTTTCCCGGCCCAAACCCACCCTGTAGTGCTGTTTCTCCATGCCATGAGCAGAAGCACAGTACTTCTCCAGCTGAGATCAGTGTTTCGCGCCAAGAACAGTGCTTTTTTCAGACATGCATCTCTGTAGAGGGGAAAAAAGAATCCCCTTTGTATCATCTTCAGTATAGTATTGTATTTATTAAAAAATAAAAAAGTGCTCAATGTGCTACTGCAAACAGGTGCTGCACGAGCTTTGCTCTTATGGTCCTAAGTTCCTTTTTAATACGAGTACCCTGCATTGATTGTAAAATCTAACATACAGTTCACAGGCATCTTAAGAGTTCTGGATTTATTTTATTCTATTTTTTTGCTTGCTTGCTTGTTTTATATCTGAATCGTCCAGACAATAACTGTTTTTTCTGATGAATTAGGGGAAGTCATTCTCCTTGTTTCTGAACATTTCCTCTAAACGGGAAAGACAAATGTCCGGTACACCGCTGGTGTGACAAAAAAAGTCGTTGCTCGTCTTTGCTGGCCAGAGACAAGTCCGGGAGGGGAGGGGTTGCTGGGTAGCGAAAGCCTGTTCAAGTCCAGCAGAGAGTGGCCGCTCACTCCCACCCATGGAGTCAGTCTGCCTTAGTCTGAGTGCCTGTGCGTCACACGCTCTCTCTCAGACAGAGGGCCTCTACAGCGTCGCTGGGGCCCTGGGCCACACCTCCGATTAGGAAGAGCATCTGGGGGGTCTGCAGACCCGAGCAGGAGCAGCGGGGGCTTGGCATTGGGGCCACATACTCCCAGCGCTTCCTCACAGGGTTGTAGCTCTCCACCGAGGCCAGAGGGGATGGCTGATTACCTGTAAACCAAAACACAGGCATTAACACTAAACTAGAGCACATTCTTCTCAGTACTGAGCCCTATCAATAGCATTGATGATTGTTGTCAATAAGGCCAAACAAACATTCAGATGACTTTCAGATTGTGTTCTTTACACTCATGCTCAAGAAAACGGAAATGGAAAACGTTCCTGTCAAGCCTAATAAGGTAAAACTATCATATATATATATATATATATATATATATATATATATATATATATATGTGTGTGTGTGCGCACCCTCATTTACTC
>JAOYSI010013214.1:7671-39375 GCA_025775065.1 Hiodon alosoides | reverse complement strand
TATATATAATTTAGTCGATAGATAGTTTACCTGGTAGCCATCTTGAACAATGTTGGCTTGCAAAATAATGGGTTGATAGTCGTACGTGTAGATGTAAGGAACCTGTTTCAAACATACCTGTAATATAAAATCTTTCCGTATTCGATTTGGGGAATGAAGGGTTATTCTAAGAACCCTATCCTCAACCTATAGAGGTGGGTTTGAAGTTGGAATTAAAGCAGCGTGTAAAATTTAGATTTTTTTCTGAAAAGGTGTCACTCAAGGCTTTACCTGCGCGGTGTTTAATGCGTTTTGGTTTTGTTTAAGTTACCTTTTCAACTGTACTTGTGCCGATAATGGTCATTTTTATTGAGAAGTTGCCTTTAACGGCCAATAATACACAATACGGTGCACTCCATTTGCAAGAATCTTCTATGTGACAAGTTGCTTCTCATAGGCAGTTATAACTGCAGTGTTGCCACCTGTCATTAATATTATCCTGTAACTTTGTTTTTTTTAAAGCTAAATGGAGATACTAGATTCAATATTTCCTCTAACTAAAGTCAGTTTTATAGGCTTTCTATGCATCATTGCTGTCATATTGACATATGTTGCACAAATATAATTCTTGCAACCAGAATGCTTGATTCCTGTATTTGAGTAGGGTTAGTATAGGACTTCCTCCTCTTTTGATCACTATATGTGGTTGATGAGTTATACCCAAACCCAGATATTTTATGTTGCAATCCAGGGGTTCTCAGAATCTCCGGACCTGGAGTTTGAGTATGGAGACACGGACAAATGGAGTGCTGAGCTCTCAGGTGAGGACTGCTTATCTAAATCAATGTTTGTGGGTCACCTTGAGATCTTTATAGGAAAATCTACTGGAATCTATGGAAACACATTCAAGGAGGATTTCATCTGATTCATATCAAAGCTATATTGATCAGTAATTTCAGGTGGTTTCTGAAGCAACATACTTGTTTCAGCGACATGCCTTCTTCCCAGTCTCGTTCCTTAATCTGCTTTTTTTTAATGAAATGTTTGAAATAACTGCTAATAGCCTGCAATATCTTGTTGCTGAAATTCAATTTAAAATTTGAATACAATTATTGATAATTCCCCATTGACTTATCGCAGGCACTTTTTTGTTATTCCGCTGGTGTCCCGGGGGAGGGAGATTTCGTGACCAGACTGAAACGGTTGATCAGCTATTGACACATAATTTAAGTTAAAACATATTTTAAATAATTTATCACAGGTCTAAATTCTGAAGCTGTGGTTAATATTGGTGCTGTATACAGAGGGTGGAAGTTTTTCATGTTATAGTGATGTTTTTCATTTTCTCCATGAATCCTTGTTTACTCCTCAGAGCTGTACAGTTACACGGAGGGACCAGAGTTTCTTCTCAACAGGAAGTGCTTCACTGAAGACTTCAGAATTCATGGTTTGTGGTTGAATGGTGCCTCCCCTTCCTCATGGTGGACTCTGAACTGCTGGCTTGTTGTTGAATAGTGTGACATACGCCACATTCATTAAATCCTAAAGTTCTCATAGCATTTCATTTTACCTTCTAGGCATTGGCTGCTAAAATGGGTGACGTTGCCCATGTCATATGTTAAAGAAATTGGTTATATTGTCAGCAGGCTGTGTATCTAGCGATAATTTTTCTATTGCTCGATTAATATACCGCTTAATTTATGCAAAATAAAGCCTCATTAATATTTCATGATTTTATTCAGTAAAATTAAAACATTACCACAGACTCTTATGACAGCCGAACCCGAAATGGGATGTCTAGTCTGTTGCAGCTCTCGGTAAATGTAGTCAGAGAAACCTGCTACTGTAAATTAAAATTCAAGCCACTTTCAGAAAACATAAACATAAACATCTTAAGTAAATTAAATTAGTGCCATTCAAAAACAAAAAACATTTATACAAATAACTAAAACTGCATTCTGAATCAAATCACTGCTTTGCCTCATCCTGGAAAAGAGACACATGAAGCACATTAGAATAATGATTGCGGTGTCATTTTAAAATGGGTTTAATTTCGACATCACTGCTGTGTTGTTATTATAATAATAATAATAAGACCCTATCTGATCGGGCATCTGACAAATAGGGTCATTATTATTATTATTATTATTATTATAATCATAATAATAAGACCCTATTTGTCAGATGCCTGATCAGAAAAATTCTGGACCTCAAATTCAAAAGGATTGTGTGGGTTCGACACATTAATTTAAAAACTATGTCAACCCTTCCCCTGAACATCTAACTGCCACTAACACGTTCCGCGTGTTGATAATCCTAGTATATCATGCTTGGGAAGGGACAAAAAGTAAAGTTTTAGTGCCGTCTGCAAGCGCTTCGGGATAGCAGTTGTTCTGCAGTGATTGGCCATTTCTATTTCATTGCTCAGTATATAGTGCAGCACATGATTTCTTTCTGAAATACTCACAATCGACAATCGACTTTCGACAATCTGGGGAGAGGCTTTGTAGAAGTTTGTTCTCCAGGGGAATCCATTATTCTTTGACCGGGCGCAGCCATCTTACGTCATTGCGTCACGTCGAAGCATGTTTTGCAAATAGACTTATTTACGTAATCAATTACCGTAATTTCCAGACTATACGCCGGTACTTTTTTCACACGCTTTGAACACTGCGGCTTAAACAATGATGCGGCTAATTTATGGATTTTTACAGGCCAACGAGCTTCATGCCGCCAAAACATTCAAACTAAATTCTTCAGATCAGTCATTTTGCGCTTCATGCACACACCCTCATCATGGAAAACACACGAAGAAATGCATATGATGCAGCTTTCAAGTCAAAGGCGCTCGATCTGGCTGTCGAAGAAGGAAATGGAGCTGATGTAAAACTGTATTTTTTATTTTTTTAATAGCCGTGTTACAGGCACTGTTCGGAAAAAAGCATTTACGTTACGTATTTAATTAAAAGTAAAAAAATAATTTCTCATATATTTAACTTTCTGTGTAAATATCTCATGTTACAACGTGGACACCTGCGGCTTATACCTGCGACTTAAGTGCGGCCTATATATGTACACATTTTTTTTACTTTTTAAAGTTAGTGGGTGCGGCTTATATTCAGGTGCGCTCAATTTGCTGAGCTCATTTGTTTTGGTTTCTTTGTATGTATGGATTACTTGGGTTGTTACCAACATCTGGTGAAAATTTCATGTCAATAGCACCTTTGGAAATATACTTACTGAGAAAAATGGTGACGTGTTCAATACTCATTTCACCCGCTGTATATATACACACTCACCGGCCACTTTATTAGGTACACCTTGCTAGTACTGGGTTGGAACCCCTTTTGCCTTCAGAACTGCCTTAATTCTTCGTGGCATAGATTCAACAAGGTGCTGAAAATATTCCTCAGAGATTTTGGTCCATATTGACATGATGGCATCACACAGTTGATGCAGATTTGTCAGCTGCACATCCATGATCCGAATATCCTGTTTCACCATGTCCCAAAGGTGCTCTGTTGGATTGAGATCTGGTGACCGTGGAGGCCTTTTGAGTACGGTGAACTCGTTGTCATGTTCAAGAAAGTTTTGGATGATGTGAGTTTTGTGACATGGCGCGTTATCCTGCTGGACGTAGCCATTAGAAGATGAGTACTCTGTGTTTATGAAGGAATGGACATGGTCAGCAACAATACTCAGGTCGGCTGTGTTTAAACGATTCTCAATTGTTAATCAGTTGGTACCCAAGAAAATATCCCCCTCACCATTACACCACCACCATCAGCCTGAACCGTTGATACAAGACAGGATGGATCCAAGCTTTCATGTTGTTTACACCAAATTTTGACCCTACCATCTGAATCTCGCAGCAGAAATCGAGACTAATCCGATACGTTTTTCCAGTTTTCTGCTGTCCAATTTTGGAGAGCCCGTGTGAATTGTAGCCTCAGTTTCTTGTTCTTAGCTGACAGGATTGGCACCCATTGTGGTCTTCTGCTGCTGTAGCCCATTGCTTCAAGGATCGACGTGTTGTGCGTTTTGAGATGCTCTTCTGCATACCTAGGTTGTAACGAGTGGTTATTTGAGTTACTGTTGCATTTCTATCAGCTCGAACCAGTCTGGCCATTCTCCTCTGACCTCTGCCATCAACAAGGCATTTTCGCCCAGAGAACTGCCACTCACTAGATATTTTCTCTTTTTTGGCCCATTCTCTGGAAATCCTACAGATGGCTGTGCGTGAATATCCCAATAGATCAGCAGTTTCTGAAATACTCAAACCAGCCATCTGGCACCAACAACCATGCCATGTTCAAAGTCGCTTAAGTCACCTTTCTTCCCCATTCTGATGCTTGGTTTGAATTTCAGCAGATTGTCTTGACCTTGTCTACATGCCTAAATGCATTGAGTTGAGATATTTGTGTTAACGAGCAGTTGAATATGTATACCTAATAAAGGTGGCGTGGTGTAATGAATCACGGTTTCTTTTACATCATGTGGATGGCCAGGTGTGTGTGCGTCGCTTACCTGGTGAACACATGGCACCAGGATTCACTATGGGAAGAAGGCAAGCCGACGGTGGGAGTGTGGTACTTTGGACAATAGTCTGCTGGGTCCTGCCATTCATGTGGATGTTACTTTGACATGTACCACCTACCTAAGCATTGTTGCAGGCCATGTACACACTTTATTGGCAACGGTATTCGCTGATGGCATTGGCCTCTTTCAGCAGGATAATGCGCCCTTCCACAAAGCATAAATGATTCAGGAATGGTTTGTGGGACACAACGAGTTCAAGGTGTTGACTTGGCCTCCAAATTCCCCAGATCTCAATCCAATCAAGCATCTGTGGGATGAGCTGGACAAACAAGTCCGATCCATGGAGGCCCCACCTCGCAACTTGACCCGTCTAGGGATGGACTCCACTTGGCCTCTGAAGGTGTGCTGTGGTATCTGGCACCAAGACGTTAGCAGCAGATCCTTTAAGTCCTGTATTACAATTTATTTGCTTAGCAGATACTTTCATCCAAAGCGATTTACAGAGCGTACAATTTCTACATTCATCCACTTCTACAGCTGGATATTTACTGAAGCAATTCAGGTCAAGTATCTTGCTCAAGAATAAAACGGCTAGGTGGAACTTGAACCTTTACAAGCCTGTTACCTTAACCCCTACACGACCAGCTGTTCCATGATATCTTCAAAATTTTGAGTTCTGCTTTGAGTTAATTTTGTAAGATAACATTCAATTATTTTCTTTGCCATTGAAATAGTTTTTCATCTTTTTAGAGATTATCAGTCTTTTGAGGTTGGTAAATCTTGGACCAGTTAACCATACAGTACTGTGCAAAAGTCTTGGGCACCCTAGCCTTTTTACATTAATGTCAGTAGAAAGCCATTTTTAGAATTCCAAAAGTTCTGAAACGGATGGTATTGCCTCCACAGTGCCCTGATCTCAACATCTTCAAGGGTGTCTGGGATTATAATCTGTTTTTGGTCGGGCTGATAACATTGAGGAGACTTGTTGCTGTGACTCATGTGACAAACAACATGGTTAACTTTGAAATAAACTGGGGCTGTTTTAAAAACGCAAGACTTTTTCTGGCATTGCCTTTAATGGTTGTAATCAGTTAAGTATAATGAATAGGCTAAAACAGACCTCAGGTGAAAAAGCACTCCGACCATAATAACATTAGATATTCATGCTTTTTGATTGGTTAGGCTAATCCTCAAACTAATGATATACCATGGGTTTCATAATCACTAGCACTAAAACATTTCGGGAAAATGTTCCTGCAATCCAAAAACGGATTGGAATTCGCACGGGCAATCTTTATTTCACAAGCATGTTTTTATTTCACAAATGCAGATCATAAATTCATCTATAATACATTTTGGATCATTATTGATACCATATGATTAGGCAGACAAGTTGCGAGACTGCAAGAGCTGAAATAGTCCTGGCTGGTGAGAATGATTGACACTTTGTGTTTGTTCACAATTCTAAATCGTCAACAAAAAGTACTTAAACAAAAAAGCACCACTTTAACTAACTTGAAATAACTGCATCGTATCAGTTTTTGTCATTCAATGCTGTTTTTAACTATTCAATTAGTGATGCACGTTTTTATTTGTTTTTTTTGTTTTTTATTTATTTACTTACATAAAATTATACATAATTTTCTGGGATACATTTCCATGTACTAAAAAACCTTTGACAAAATCTTTTTCCCCCCCAAAAAATAAGTACATTCTGATTGTCACACCAATTGAAACACGAAAAGCAATTTTTTAAAACATTTCACTCAAAACTCTCTTTATTGATAACCTTTGTGGCCTAAGAGTGTAATTTAAATGGTCACTAATTTCTCTGTGTTGTATGTTTGCTGATGGTCTGTTTGTCCTCACAGTGACTGATAAGAAGTGGGTGGAACTCGAACCAGCAGAGCACCGTGCCCATGCTATGCGATTGCTGGACGGCCTGGAGGTTACAGCCCGGGAGAAGAGGCTGAAGGTGGCGCGAGCCATCCTGTATATGGCACAGGGTATGGCCTAAGTGAGACTCAGGAGCCTGGCAACCTAGGCATATTAAAAAAATGTATTCTTCTAGGACTAAATCTTTAATGTGCTTCTCCTTGTAGTTATCAGGAACTCTGATTAACTGAAGAAAAAAAATAATGCACAAAATTTGTTGAAACATAAGTACATCGTTTATATAAAAAAATGTTTCGACTACATACCTTTTTCAAGAGTGAATTAGAGATAACACGATTGGGTTTAAATAATCACTATTTGCCATATACCAATACGTGAAAGCAAGCAAATGACATCACAATAGCATACAACTAATTCATCAAAAGTCTAAACAGCTATGTATGTTTTACATGCTTACTAGCGTGTCAGCAACCTAGATAAAAAATACATAGATATGCCTACAGTGTACAAAAACCGAGAACGTATATACCAATTAAAAGAATGGTTAAAGGAAAGGACATAGATCCAGTTCTTCATTGAGGCCACCGGGCGACGTATCCAACCGGTTTAGCCAAAACCGTTTTCTATTAAAACACTAATTGTATCACCACCTTGACAGGGCAAAATAACATGTTCAGTCCCAATTAATTTTAACTGATTATTTTCTACAAATTGTTTGCCCACAGGAGAATTGAAATATTTTTTGCAAAAAGCACATTTATCTTGTACTGTTGTTTAGGTAGAGTTTACTCAGGCTTTTCAGATTAGTCCGGTGAAAGCTAGTTGCATTCAGGAGTGTGGATTTGTCTGTAGGGAGGTAGTCTGACCCAAACCTCTGATGCAAAAAAAAAAAAAATCACCCATTCTCTTATTTAAACTTAAAAGTTTTGACATTAGCAAATGTAAAAAATGAAATGATACAATGATAAGTTTTTTGAATTCCCAGTCCAAATTAAAGTCAATTTATCTGTAACAAATGCATTTCTAAGAGGTTATTTAGATCCTTGCCCATAAAAAAATTGGCAGAATTACGTGTAATTCTGTAAATCATTGCTGTTCCTTGAATTTGTGACTATGAGCCATACAAAAAATATTTTCAAGGTACTGTTAATGCACTCTCTCCAGGGACCCCTAGCGGTTGCAAATCTTCTCCAATCGCCAAATATTGTTTTCCCATTACTAGTACAGCTGTTGTTCTCTTTCGTCAAAGTGCTATTAGTTTGTTGAATGATATGTTTGTTTTTCTTTTTTACATTAAAAACTAGGGAGATTTTTATCTGTCTAATATTTCAACTGTATTTGTACTCTGGTACAGGGTAGAGATGGCCTGAAAGGTATAAGTTACCTATTTCTAACACTACATATTCAATGTAGATTCTTACTGCAGTTAATGGTGCACGTGGCAGGTGTCAGTGCTGACGCAAGCTGTCTGATGTGACCATTCTGCTCAGGCACTTTTGGGGAATGTGGTTCAGAGGTGGAGGTGCAGCACTGGATGAGGTACAACATCTTTCTGCTGCTGGAGGTCGGCACCTTCACAGCCCTGGTGGAGCTTCTCAACATGGAGATTGAGTAAGAGTCGGCAGTGTTTGGGACGTAGCTTTAGAATATGGAAATGGAGTAAAGGGTTTTGTGGGTGATGTTATTGTATATGGAATATTGAAGACGGTCTTGATAATGTCAGACATGTCAAGGTATACCTATCTTACCTGGTATTGTACAATTGTAGCAGTGGGTTATGAGTCTTTAGCTATCTATGATTTTTACTGGGTTTCCATTGAAACCTGCTGTTAAGTTTTTGTGAAATGGCATGATGTATTTAAAAAGGATGTGTAATTAATACAATAAGGGTGTTACAATAGACCAATCTGGAACTGATGTTCAGTAAGTGGCTTGAACTTTTACTCTAAACCGATGCCACAAGTTCCAATAATTTCTTCACTTTATCTCCCTGCTGCTTTATCTCTACAGTAACAGTGCTGCCTGCACTAGTGCTGTAAGGAAACCTGCTATCTCCTTAGCTGATAGCACAGATCTCAGGTAAGAGCCTCTACAGAGGACCCCATAGTTTCCCCGATCAATCTGGAGCTGTCTGATCATTGCTAAACTGCTCAATCGTGTATAGTGGCTCACCATTGAGAGAGAATGTTTGAAGGCAGCAGATTTACCATGCAGTCCCTTGCAATTGATTGACTCAGTACTTATGATCTGACCAAGATATGTGGTACTCAGATTTGCATGTAAGCATGCTAAATGACTGTTTCTGTGCTGTGACAGGGTTTTGCTCAACATCATGTACTTAATGGTGGAGACCATCCAGCAGGAGGACCTTGCTGACATCCCTGAATGGAGGGCTGCTCGAGACACTTTCAAAACAGAGCTGGGTGGGTCTGACTGCAGGCAGGGACAGGACTGGATCCAAATCAATTTTTAAAGCCTTAATGGGTCATTAAATATGACTTAAAATTATTTTTCTCTATAAAAGTTAGAGATATAATATAGAGAAATAACATGATTGTACAAATGCTTTTAACCATTTGAGAGGCCTTTAATGGGGTTTGCCAATCCAGTTAATATTTAAAATAAATTGATGTTTGTTTAGATTAAAAAAGAAAAGATTTTTCTGTTCAAAAGTGGTACTGTAGTTTGTAGTACAAGTCATAAGTTGTAAAAACAATTCACCAATATTGCCATCTACCAAATTAACAATAATAAATCATTACCCATTAGGATTATTTTGAACAGCTGTATTTGCCACTGTGTTCGATGCAAATCAGCACATTCTTGCATTGTTTTTAGTTTGGACACACAAAAAAGTTTGTATGTCATTGTTTTTATCATTATGATAAATTTAAGCGGTTTTGATGTAATCAATCAAAATAACCCAGTATAAAATATGAAGAAAGTACGTAGGTATCGGAAAACTACATTTCCTCCTGTATATGGCCAATAAAGGTTTGTTTTTTTAGTATGTGGATGGACTTGTTGGCTAAGAATGCTGTTCTTTCTTCAGATTTGACTCTTGATGTCATAAATATATAATTGATTTATCGATCATCTTGAATCAACTCCTGTGCTGTTGATTTAAAGAACAATGGAAACCTAACCGTTGTTATTCATTATTATTATATGTCATATTGTACTTGCATGCTTGCAGTGAAAATGGGTCTTGTATGTGTATATTCCTTTGTTTTAATATGTATGTATGCTTCTGTGTGCTGCATGCTACCCTTTGACTTTAGGTATGATGAAACTGCGTTTGTGGTGTTTATCTTCAGGGTCTCCTTTGTATAACAACGAGCCCATCTCGGTGATGCTCCTTGGCATGGTGACCAAGTTTTGCAGTGGCCATGCCCCCCACTTCCCCATGAAGAAAGTCCTACTGTTGCTCTGGAAGAGCATCTTGGTGAGGGGGGGTGGGGGCTATTTCATTATTACATCTCCTGTGACTATGTAATTTACATCTAAGAAAAGCTCTGCTTTGGTTTATCATGACGCTTCTGTGTCTCTGTCCCCCATGTTGTCACTTAGTTTACACTGGGGGGGTTTGAGCAGCTTCAGTACATCAAGGTGAGGAAACGAGAGGAGCTGGGCCTGCCTCCGCTCCCCGAGGATAGTATTCGAGTGGTCCGCAGCATGAGGGCTGCCTCTCCCCCTGCCTCTGCCTCTGATCTTATCGAGCAGCAGCAGAAACGGGCCCGCCGTGAGCATAAGGTATCGGTTAGCCCACCGTGGAGCTCGAACTGGGATTGGCATCATTGTGATAAACTGGTCCATCACCCGTTTTGCATTTGCAGTGCTTTGAATGGCAATTTAGGGTATGGTTTGCCATCTTCTTGTCCTCAGGCCCTCATCAAACAGGACAACCTGGATGCTTTCAATGAGAAGGACCCATACAAAACTGATGATCCCCGCGAGGATGAAGACGACAGTGATGACAACGACAACACCCTGGAGGCAGAGACCTTCCCCCTGGAGAGGGATGAGGTCATGCCCCCGCCCATACCGCACCCTCCTTCTGAGAGGGTGTCCTTTCCCAAGGGTTTGCCCTGGGCTCCCAAAGTCAGGTGGATGTTGTGATGGTTCATCCTCAACCAATGATGACATTTTGTTCAAAAATACTGCTATACAATTTCTATATAACGCATTATGGCATAAATTTGTGCATAAAAAATTAATCCTGCTCATTTTCTTGGATTCATTTGTTTTCTGTTTGCAATATAGGTTGTGTTTGGTAAATTTACTTAATTCAAAAGAGGAAGAGTTTAAAGTTGCTTGAAGTTAGATCTATATGTTACAGGGAGAAAGACATTGAAAGTTTCCTTGAGTCAAGCAGAAGCAAATTTATCGGATACACCCTAGGAAGGTAAGCTTTCCAGTGTAATTGTTACTCAAAAACAAATTATCTAGAATGTATGATCTATGAGTCCATGGTCTTGTGCCCGCCTGGCTAAAGGATTTTGACTTCATATTGGTTCATGCTGCATAATGGTCAGTAATCAATTGATGGTTGTAAAAGTATTCACATGCTAAGCTGACTAAGGTCTTAATCAAATAATACAGACCTATATGAGGTTTTAGGTTTTATTTGGACTTTTTACCATTAGTGGGCAGCTGATAAGTGTTATATTGATTTATAGTGTGTCTTTGTATGTTTCAGTGACACAGACACAGTGGTGGGCTTGCCTAGACCGATCCATGAGAGCATCAGGACGCTGAAGCAGGTACCATACTGAGCTAGACCTGCTTGAGGGCAACAAGGTCCATGCTCTTCATTGAAAATTGGAATCCTAGAACTCAGGCAGCTGTGATGCTGGCAGATTTAGTTTCTCATAATTCTGCTGTAGACAGATAATGATCTCTGTGTTGTAGCACAAGTACGTGTCCATTGCTGAAACTCAGATTGCCAAAGAGGAGGAGTTCCAGAAGACTCCGCTATCGGGGGTGAGTTTGACTGGTTATCGTAGCTACCCAATTGAAACCACAGCACATCGAATGCATATGTCTTAATTGAGTGTGTGTGTCACAGGGAGAAGAAGAAGTGGAGTTGTGTGCCACAGAGCTCCTGTACCAGGGTATCCTTCCCAGCCTGCCTCAGTACATGGTTAGTGATCAAATCATTCAATCTGTTAAAGCACATGTTTTCGAGATGAATTGTAAAGCATTGAAAACCCCCTTTTCCAGGGATAAGAAAACCATAGCTTATATTATAAATATTTTGCTGAACGCAGAAGCCGAGAAAATGTTTGGCATGTTTGTAGTAAAAAAAAATTGTATATATTGAATAATAGAGCTCAGCAGCTTCAGTTTATTTGTGGATGCTGGAGGGATTGCAGTCAAGGCGCAACCGGTGGTCCACTCTCCTATCTTGATTGTTGCTATTTAGTACTGGGGATTAACCCCCTCATGGACTTGACTTATCTCTTCCATGAAGGAGAGGAGGTAAAAGTAGAAACAGTAAGCAAAATATGGTTAACAGCTGAAAAGTGAGGAAAAGGCAGAATACTAGAACTGTTTTGTGACATTAAGTAGGATTCACAGAAATAAACATTAGCAGCATACAAATGCCTATATGTGATGGCCGTGAAGGGGATCTGAGACTTTACTGCACCCTAAGAAGGCCAAGACCAACGGGAAAAGAACTATTAAGAGTGAAGGGATTTGCTTCAAACCTGATTTCCTATATTTTATTTTTGTATATATATGACCTATATAATATTAGACAAGTATTAACAAAGCTTTACTCAAAAGGCGCACGACATACATGCTATCAAAACACACTTGTATGCCCCCCCCTGCTGCAGTTTTAATTTGAGAGCTTGCTTGTGCTGGTACGTGACATTGTCCCCTGTCTGTTTGCCTAAGACTAAACTGTGCACTGCTAGTATCATTTGAGGTGGATGTTGTGAACCTATGCAGTAATAATGCAAGTATTGATGTTTAATTTTATATTTACTAACATGGAGTTCAGTTTAATTTAATGTTTATGTTTATGTTCAGTTCTGAAACCAACAGGGATTTAAAAACTGCATTAACTGGGAGATTGCAGCAGACTCGTCTAGGATAAGACTAGTAGCATGTTCTGGAAGTGGGATTTTGATTTGGTTCCTGTAGAGTAACTAAATATTCTTCCCCCTATACTCTCTGCCCTAGATCGCCTTATTGAAGATCCTCCTAGCTGCCGCTCCCACCTCCAAGGCCAAGACTGACTCCATTAACATCCTGGCAGACGTCCTGCCTGAGGAGATGCCGTGAGTTGCAGTCTCCCAGTGAACACTGTGAGGTTGTGCATTGTACCACTGGGTGATTGGGCTCCTCTCTTTGACCTCAACCCTGCAGTACCACTGTACTACAAAGCATGAAGCTGGGGGTGGATGTGAACCGGCACAAGGAGATAATTGTCAAGGCCATTTCTGCCATCCTGCTGCTGCTGTTAAAGCACTTCAAGATCAACCACGTCTACCAGGTATTGGGGGCATGCTCAACAACCTTCCATTTTTTCAAACTCAATCATTGCTACCAATAAGTGGGGGCTTGCACATTCACTTACCACAAGCATTTCCCCTCAATCAGCTCTACAAGGCACTGGGGACACATCAGCCATTCCCACATAGCAATCTTGTTTTTGAGCAACATGGTCACGTCAACTGGCTTCCTGAACATGAAGCAGTCCTGTAGGTGTTTAAAAACTGCCATAAATGAAGTTCACACGCTCTTTGCTGTTGGTTTCCACAGTTTGAGTACATGGCCCAGCACCTGGTCTTCGCCAATTGTATCCCACTCATCCTTAAGTTCTTTAACCAGAACATCATGTCCTACATCACAGCAAAGAACAGGTAAGGCGTGTTTCATCTGTGAATATTCTGTGTGGAACAGCAACACCTCTATACCTGTCTGTGTAGAACAGTGAACACACTCATCTCCTTTCCTCAGTATCGCTGTGCTGGACTTCCCCTACTGTGTGGTGCACGAGCTGCCGGAGCTCACTGCAGACAGCCTGGTAAGAGTAGATGGGGAACCAAGATGGAAAATTCCTGGACAACACTCTTTGTCTATCAAGCCTGAGTCCTTACACTACATGGCCAAAAGTATGTGGACACCTGCTCGTCAAATATCTCAAATAATCATGGGCATTAATATGGAGCTGGTTTCCGCTTTTTTGCTATAACAGCCTCCACTCTTCTGGGAAGGCTGTCCACTAGGTGTTGGAACATTGCTGTAGGGACTTCCATTCAGCCACAAGAGCATTAGTAAGGTCTGGCACTGATGCTGGGCAATCAGGTTCTTTCACCCTGATCTCAACAAACCATTTCTATACAGACCTTGCTTGGTGCAGAGGATCATTGTCTTGCTAATACAGAAAAGGGCTTTCCTTTTCCTTTCACCACAAAGTTGGAAACACAGAATCATCTAGAATGTCATTGTATGCTGTAGAGTTAAGATTTCCCTTCAGTGGAATTAAAACAACTCCAGACCATTATTCCATTCAGTCAGTCAGCATTCTCTGGCATCCGCTAAACCCAAATTTGTTTTTTTGGACTGCCAGTTGGTAAAGCGGGATTCATCACACCAGAGAAGGCATTTCCACTGCTCCAATGTCCAATGGTGGCGAGCATTACACCACACCTGCTGATGCTTGGTATTGTGCTTGGTGATCTTAGGCTTGTGTACGGCTGCTCAGCCATGGAAACCTATTTAATGAAGCTCCCAACGAACAGTTCTTGGCCTGACATTGATTCCAGAGGTGGTTTGGAACTAGCTAGTGTGTGGACACACGATTTAACACACGCTACGCGCTTCAGCACTCCTGCTCTGTAAGCTTGTGTGGCCTACCACTTTGCACCTGAGCTGTTGCATGTTTCCGCTTCACAAAAAAAAAAAAAAACTTGTTGGAAGTCCTATAACGATGCCACGTTGAAAGTTCAGTAGAGGCCATTCGACTGCCAGTGTTTTATATAGAAATTGCATGACTGCTCGATTTTATACCCCCATCAGCAATGGGCGTGGTTAAAATAGCCGAATCCACTCATTTGAAGGGGCATCCACATACTTTTGGCTATTTACTGTATTTAAATCAGAATACTTGCTCTCGCAGAAATATATCCAGCAATATATTTCTCCACTGTGTATTTTCTAGGAGGCTGGAGACAACAACCAGTTCTGCTGGAGGAACCTTTTCTCCTGTATCAACCTCCTTAGGATCCTCAACAAGCTGACCAAGTGGAAGCACTCAAGGACTATGGTAAGAGTTCGCCCAGATGCTCTGTCCATTGGTTCTTTTTTTTTTCTCTACTTTTAGAAAGAATTTACAGCTTGATTTTTGTTTGAAATTTCTCTTGTCATCCTGCATTAGATGCTTGTAGTGTTCAAGTCGGCTCCAATCCTTAAGAGAGCGCTGAAGGTGAAGCAGGCCATGATGCAGCTCTATGTGCTGAAGCTGCTCAAGGTGCAGACCAAGTACCTAGGGCGCCAATGGAGGAAGAGCAACATGAAAACCATGTCGGCCATCTACCAGAAGGTGCGGCATCGCCTCAATGACGACTGGGCCTACGGCAATGGTGAGTCAGCCAGTAGAGGTATAACCGTTCACTTAAACCCATGTTACGGAACAAATTGCGGTTTTTGGTTCACTGTTTGGTTTTGTAACAGCAGGAAAATTAAATGCCAACACTTATTGAAGTTTACTTGGCAAAAGATACTTAAGTAACCCAACAGATCATGGGCCATAAAATGCCTCATGAGAGCACATTCTGAAATTCCAGCACAACAGCATAAAAATACTCAATTACGCTGTTATTATTATTTGGGCTGTCTAATGCATGGTTTGAAAAGAATTCCTTCTAATTTAGTTCTAAATAAATGTTTTTAAAAAACTCTTAAATCTTAAGAGTTGTCACTGTAATCAGCCAACTTTCACCCAAGTCTTCCAACCTTCAAACTTTCAGCTACATCCAAATCTGTCCGTTCTGTTTCCAATAACCACATTGCCCTGTAGCTCTGTCTTCTCAAACAACTGAAGTCAGTGCGTAAATTTACACCCAGAAGCACTTCTAAGAGGTTAAGGAGTAGTCCCAAGCTGCCCCCCTTTCTGACCAATTGATCATTCTCCTGGGTAACTTGCAATTAATCTGGTTCTTGAGCTTCTTCATTTTTCACTGGTGTAAATTGCTAATCATGTCCAAGTGATGGTCAATTACATCTCACAAAAAATGTTTCCTGACAGCAGACCTGGATGCCCGGCCCTGGGACTTTCAGGCAGAGGAGTGCGCTCTGAGAGCCAACATTGAGCGTTTCAATGGTCGCCGCTACGACAAGAGCCAGAGCAACCCGGACTTCCAGCCAGTGGACAATTGTCTGCAGAGTGTGCTTGGCCAGCGCGTGGAGCTGCCGGAGGACTTCCAGATGAACTATGATCTCTGGCTGGAGCGTGAAGTCTTCTCGAAGCCCATTTCCTGGGAAGAGCTGCTGCAGTAGTAAATAGCTCCCAATTAATTGGTGTCATTTTAGGATAAAGCCCACCATGTTTGGATCAGTGCCCTGTAACCAAGCCCATCATTTTTATCCCCTCCCTGGATACTAGGGTCCTGTCTCCCAAACACCCAGCCCTTCTATGAATCTGAACCGTCAATGGATTCGACCAGCACACTGCAAAACCTACTGGACTGTCGTCTTTGGTGGACCTAGAAGAACCTTTTTCCAAGAAAAAAAAGTGATATATCTGGACCTGCCTAATACCATTGGGGCTAATGTGTCAGGTGAATTATTTACATTCCAGGTGCAATTTAGACCCCCATGCAGTTAGACTTTGGTTCTAATGTAAAGAGTTGGTATTCCTGTCATTATTGAGTGGTTGTTGTGTCAGGATCAGCAGATGTTGTTTTACTTTTCTACATATTGGGAGTTTCCTCTTCAGTTTGCTTGGAAGACTGACACTTGATATATTGATATAAGATTTACTAATTATTTACCATTTTAAACGGCATTGTACTGAGAAACTGAATGAAAATTTTAGGCCACCATTAATTGGAACTAAATCTGATACAGTAGGTATAATTTACTCCTGGTTTGCTGTATGGTTGTACCGGTGATGCGTTAACCTGAGGGTGAAAACATTACTTCAGGAGAAAACTAACTGTACTTATACAAGAATTGTAAAGAGGGATGGGAATATGAAATGTTGTTTTGTTGTTTATGGCTTATGTCAGATAATTAGATCATATAACTTTCTAGATCAGCGTTTTATGAAATCTTTTTCTCTGGCTTCTCACAAATTCTGTTTTGTCTGTTAGAGGGTTTTTCTAGAGTTCAAGAGGAGATCTGTGTACTGAATACTTTCATCTCTAGGTGGAACCAAGCTGGAGACTGAAAGGCTAGAACAGTTATCTTAAGAGATTTTCATATGTGGCAGACAGTACCTTTTAAAAGCCTTATCTTTAAGTCTTATCTTTACTCAGTCTTTAAGGTTCTGTTGGCTTGCAATCCTCAAATTCCAGTTGGTTCTGCAACCCACTTTCCTTAAATCAGTCCTCTCTGTCAACAATTGTTCCCCTTTCTTACTAAGGAACTGTACAGTGACATTTGGAAAGAAGCTTATAGTATTAAATTATATAAAGTCAGTTTTTACACTTTCTACCCATTAGAAATATACCACATTTTCTTATGTGTTCCTCCTAGGTCAGTACAGATTGAATCAGTGCACTGACTGAGTAAATTGGTTTTAAAAAAGCTGCTTTGTATTTGGACACACAAGTGCCCATAGTGACCGGCAATCAACTTGATGTTAATCTCTGGAATACTGTATGTGGAATAGTTAGTATTTACGTTTGTATTTTTTGCTCCAATTTGGAGTAGCCTATGGCCCTGATGCATCTCGGCTCCTGCCACCACACGTGGGGAGGGTGAGAAAGCACAAGTAGTTTCCAGAGACACTTTCTGGTGTTTTGCCAATAGTCAACCAATCAAATTTCATTTTGTTAAAATGCATTTTTACAAATAGAACTTGTCACAAAGCAGTGAGCGGATCCCATTTTCTGGAGGGAATTGAAAAACCAGAAAACCCGGTCCCAAACAATAGTGTGCAGGCGAAAGTCACAAATGGTGAATGCAGTGCTACTGATCTGTACACATTTTCCATACAACAAACACATTTTAAAGAGAGATTGGTTGGGGCTACTTTCCATAACTGAGTCAACTGATGATTCCCCCTTATTGTCTAAAGGGTGCAACCATGAACAAGCTTGACAGCTGTAACACCCACTTCAAACTAAACAAAGACTAATCTGTTGATCAAAAATGACATATCATTGAATTTGAAAAGTAAACAACCCTTTGTCTGCATTGTACAAAGCAGGACTGACACAGGTAAGGTTTTATTTTATTTTTATTTTTTTTCCTTTCTTCATTAAACCCTGTAATACCAAGCTATCCCTCTCGTTTGGTGGTGCCCTAGCATCAGTTATCCATGACTATAGCTTTTGAAGTTTGCTTTCCAATGGTAGCTAGGTATGTCATTTTAAATTAAAAGTCTGTGAACTTTTATACATTTGACTTTATGGGTTATTTCAGTGTTTTTTATAGCATCCCATTGTCTTGTTTGGCCCGACATATTTGTATGCCCTGCTAAGCACACTAAGAATTGATGATGACACACCTTGTAGGAAGTTTCTACTACAATGGCAGCTACAGGCACAGTTTTATGTTAAATTGAGATTGTGGCAAACACTGGATTATTTGACCAGAGCAAGATCTTTACAATTCACAATGGCATGTTTCAGTTTGACTTTAGATATTTACCAACTGAGGACCGAAACCATACAGATGGCTGTTTCTGGTGAGGACGACCGTATAATTTCCACAGCAAAGGTCTCCCTAGGTACCTCCTAATGCAGCTGTGGGCACTGCAGTTTACTGCCAATAGCTGGAGAATGTTGTTGTGAAGAGCTACGTTTTTTAGTAATCGTGACGCAAAGTTATAATCTGGAATGATATTTAATCTAGTTTTGATTGACGTGCAAACTTTATGCCATCTTGATTTAAATGATAAATTACTTTCGTCATGGTTGTATAACACTTGGTTAAATGTGGAAACCACATTGCTTTAATAGTGACTTTTTTAGCTTAACGTATTAACTTTATTAACCTTGTGATGCTATATTTGGTTTGTATTATCTTAACATCATTAGAATACTTTAAATTTGACGTATAAATTTCAGAATGTACATGCGTCACGACGCTCATCCCGAGTTTGGACTACAACGGGTATAATGGATTGCAACGGGTTGGACTGCAACGACCATAAACACACTTTTCAATTAATACAAGTTATTCTGCTACTCGGTGAACCCTTTTCTCTGCAAACCACATACATATAACTTTGGCCCGTTCTTTAATTCGTTAAAAATAACTGAATTGGCACCACAAGCTGTCTGCTGCATATCATGTTGAAGGTAGCTAAAATGTGATGGAGCTGCTAGTTCTATCGGACGGATTCATACATACCAGAATGTAGACCCCTGGCCCCTCTATTTTAACTTTTAAATAATTGTCCCCTAATCTCTAAACACACGTATTGAATGAATACTTTACTAATAACCACTACAATGGCTTGTACTCATTGGGATAAAATTGCCAGGTGGGAGCAGATTCCGGCAGCACATGTTGTCACACTAACTTTAAAACCCTTGGCCCTGGATGAAAATGCTTTTGGGTGTGCAATAGTTTTCTGCGGTATATCGAAATATCATGATACAAAAATTATACGATACCTAATATCGGGGTTTAAAAATATATAGATATATCGTATTTTTCCTATCGCGTGTTTTTCGGTCCGTCTTTTTTTTGAGACTTTTAAACAACACTAATTGCGTGATTTAAAAACAATATTGTAGCGTTCAGCAATTGAGCTACTTTTCAGCGTAGTTTTAAGCATGAGACAGACACCGATTTCTCAGGAAAGAAATGCTCTTTATTTCGCGCGTGCGCTTACGACCGTCTTGAAAAGGAGAGCTGGCAGCGGAAAGAACTGGACTGACATACAGAAGACACAGAGAGCCCTCACCTGCACAGATAAACCAGTTCGAGGTGAGGGCAACGAACCTTAACGTTACAAACAGATAACATGTATGTTAACTAAACAACACTTGTGCTTTGAACATTTAACACAACTGGCATATCGAAAACATTATTAACACGGTGGAAACTGTCGGAAGCTAGGTTACCCGGCAGCCCCCGCGAGGGTGGCTACAGTCCATAGCAACGGGGAGACGCACTTCGCCATCCCCGTTACAATATAAACTCTTTTTGCATATACCGAAGAAACTAACTTTCCAGCGCTACGCGTTCTCGGAAAATGTAATTACACGGCAACATAGCGGGTGTGAAGTGTGGAACTATTTTGGTTACCCATTAAATGAAAGCGGCAATCCAGTTGAAGGTGGACATCCAAAATGTAGGAGGTGTTTGAAAGAGCACATTAACATGCTTGTTTTTCCTGACACAGAATTTGCCTCTTGTGAAAAATTGCTCAAGTGTGTTGCAAGAGACAGCCCTGTTGTAAAGTCTGATAAAGAATTAGCCTCTTGTAAAGAATCACAAAAGTGTGCTGTAGTATTATTGTGCTACAAGAAAGAGAAATTCTGGCAAATAATTTGCCACTTGTAAAAACTTTTTTTTGTTTGCTGCAAGAGGCAGCCTTGTTGTAAATTCTTGCATCTTGTACTACAAGACAGTCTTGGTTTGATAAAAAAAGGTTTCATTTTTTGATTCCTTAGAGCACTTCTAAGACACCCCTGTATATAAACATCTGACCTAGTAATAAAAAGCTTTGAGAAAAGTATTTGTGTTATTTTGTTTTACAGTACTATAACTTTTGAAACATCAGTGGCACTGGGTGTTTTTCTTTACACTCATCCCTGCATTAACAGTTCTCTTTTTATATAATTTATATTAAGCCTTCTTTACAGTTGTATTTAATAGCCAGTGGCAATGCCTTTGATTACACTATTTTCTGTATTTCTTATATAAAAAGAGAACTTGTTTCAACAGAAAATAAAATAAAATAGCAAGCATTCCACTATGCTGAAGCATTAAGTGTGTTTTAGCCTCTACCACACTTTGTCCTTGCGAACATTTTTATTGGACAGCCATTTAACGTGTGATGGACATAAAATTCAAAGAATCGCGATTTATTGAATTCAATAATTAACTGGCCAAAGCTGATACATGTGGTTTACAGAGAAATGGGTTTATATAGAGTAGTAGAATAATTATTGTGTTAATTGAAAATCGTTTTTACGTTATTATAATTGTTATTATTACGTTAAATTAATTATTATTCATTTAAACCCGTTGTATTCCGAACAACGGTTTACTGGATAACTATTAGCTACCCATGCAAAAAGCAACGGAACCAATAATAAATAATAACAAAATTTGCTTTTGTATAAATACACACCGCTATTAAATAGCAACGAACCCGATAATAAATAACAAAAAAGGGTAGTTTTGTATTTACAGACATCGCACTCTTGATGTTTTTAGATTACAGATGCATTTTTTAGGTTCTTTTCTTAAAAAATGGTTACATAATACAATGTTGCTAAACATATTGAAACATGTAAATACTATTAGTGTTGAAATATCCTAAAGTATTCGTATTTGCCTGAAACGAGTAAAAGCAACGTTGGCCAAAAATAACTTGAAATAGCATACCGCACGTCATCAATTTTCGGCACATCCCCTTTATTTGAGAATAATGCACTTGAAACTCTACGGATAGCTCTGGTAACCAAACGTTTCACCTTGCACATGAAATAATAATATTTCTTGAACATTTTCGGCTTGACAAAAATATTTACTTGCTGTAGAGCGGTTAAAAACCAAAACCAAATAGAGCCATGGTTTGTTAAAAACCAGGCTACGATTAAAAAACATTTTTTTCTCGCTCAAAGACAATAATGACTTAATTGTAAACATTAGACTAACTATTGGAAATCTAATAGGATTGTACTTCTCAAATTCCTGCCTTCTGCTAACGCATATAAAATAGTTTTTCAAGGACTATTCGTTAGTACATTCGAAAGTAATGAGGGAAGCACACTTATTGTTAGATATTTATACTGGTCACTTATATTACTGAGAGGTATAAATGTGTCTAAATAGTCGTTTATTAATTTTGTTGTGGTCACATTACATATCATTTTATTTTATTTTCAGTGACTCTTACTGCTGTACTTTAAGCAGTATTTTATTAGGGTTTTGTCTATTCAGATCATTTCCTGAGGTTGCACTGTTGTCTGATAACTTGTACGTTTCATAATCCCACAGTTCCTTACTTAGATCTTAGAACTTAGTTCTGTTTGTTTTTGTTGCTCTTGTGGAAGAAAATTTTAGTAAAGCAAAGTATATGCTATGTGTATTCTCTTAGTAATAACAAGTCATAAATCTCATAAGTAACCATACTAATGCACTTCAAATAAGGACCAAAGAAAAATGGAATGTTAGACTAGATAAGAGCGCAGCTGCACCCACTTGATATACTGAGGGTTGCAATGCAGTCAATAATTTTTTAGAGACATTTAAGGGAGATGTAGAAATAATGGTGTAATTGATCAATGGTGCTGGAAGTGGCCGTACCAGGCAGGGGGGTTGGAACAAGGTTGGGTTGAGAATTAACGGTGTGAAAGGGTAACAGCTTGAGATGAAAGGAGGAGTCTGAAATTAAGCCCCACGGTTGGAGGGGCTGCAAGGAGGAGACCAAGATTAGGTTCCACAATAAGAGGGGTTGAGAAACAGCATAAAAAGGATGCACTGGGATGTCTTGTATTGTCTTTTTTTGGTTTTGTTGTGGTTGGTCTAGTCTTGTCTGTCATGTCTTTGTCTTTGTCCTAGTTTGGTCTTGTCTTGATCTGTGTTTTTGTTTTTGTCATTGTCGTGGTCTTTGTTGTTGATTGTCTTGGGAAATAACTGGATGAAAACTGTTCTGCACAGGACCAGTCTGGTTTGCTGTATGCTTTTGGATCCACAGCAATAAACCTATTACATCAGACTTAAGGAATTATTTGTTTTAATTGCATGATGAAATTATTAGTGTGGAAGAGCCACTTAGCCTACTGGCCCAGGCTGAGATCGCACACTGAGATAGCATTTTTCCCACACACTGGACATTTTTGGTGACAGACTCGCTAAAGTTCAGAAAGCATATTCTGCAGCCTGGAGTTTCAAAATTTAAGAGAACTTAGCATATATGCTTTTTGCAGAGTTAATATTCTAACAGGACTCTCCAAGTGCATTCAGACCCACTGGATAATAATCTTTAAAATAATCACATTCCAGCATTAAATACAACTTAGTTTTTAGAAAAAGAAAAGTATTTAATACATCTTGTACGAGAGGTGAACAGCTGTACACAAATTGATGTCGACCTGATCTCTGAGAACACTCTCTAAGATCACGCTCTCAAAGATACATTTAAAACTCCAGCATCTTATAGTATTTTCCTTGATCACAAACCCTGGGTCCCGTCTCTCAGACAATGCCTGGCAATAAGACCAGGGGTTGGCTCCTGTGCACCACTGCAGACCTTGAGTACAAGAACAGAGCCTACCCAAATAGCAAGCGAAGGTGCAGACCTTGGGTAAAAGAACAGACAGTGAGCAAAGAATAATTAGAAAGAATGTCTCAGGAACTAAACTACGACTCTATAGGTTAATTTATGACATGTTAGTTAATTGGGTTTTGAAACAAGTTAAGCAAAGGAAAAGATAAAAAGAACCAGTGAGAAAGTCATACCCAGCCACACACATTATCACGTGCAAGCCCCAACTATAGATCACGCATACATCCAGAAGCAAACAAGCACATCCATCACTGCACTGTGGGATGAAAGTAAATGAACCTGGACAGACTATAACAGCCACATTTTTATTGTTATAATATGGAGACAATTGTAACTATTAAAACAATGTTCCTGAGCTAGAGCTATTATAGAGACAAAGTGTTACATCAGACAGAAGGGTTTCAGCAAGTCAGAAGATTCATTTCTCTTTTATTACAAACACTAAAGGCTAAGGCCCCTGCCAAACAAATAGTGCTACTTTTTAACAAAATAACTCAACAGACAATTAATTTGTACAGGTATAGCCGATTTTTCTGTAAAAGGTACATACAGTTGAACTTTAACATTTTAAACCAATACTCAAAATCCTTTTCTGGAACTGCAAATCACATTGACACCAGATTTGGCTGTCCAGCATGAAACCTGGTATTGTGTATTGGATTTTGATGCCAAAAGTTCACCTCACTTACTTGGGTCCATCTGATTAACTCAATGGATCAATGTTTCGGCAAAACATTTGGAACCACAAATTGCTGCTTGTAGCTATATTAGATTTGAGTTATTATATAAACAGGGTTTGTTTGGTTTTGCATTGCCTTTTTTTCATATTCCTTTTATGCCCCAACTCACTGTATATAACCATTCAACTGCCATTGTGTGGTCCACCTGTCTTCGCTGACCACAAAACCACCTTTGGGCATCTAGTTTTTGCCTAAGTCATTGGTCATAACATCACTACATGGACTTCCCACAACACTGCTGTTAGACAAATACCTAGCTAGCAAATATTTGCTGAATAACTAGGTAGCTAGCTATTGGCAGCAATGACTGGATTTGATTCAAAGAGAATTAAAGCAGAACCTAAATAAGAAAATGGAAATTTAAGCCATCTAGACTAGTTACAATTATTACAGTACATTATGTACATAAACCAGTATGTTTAGGCTAAAAGCTGATTTCGTGTTTTAAATTTATAAAATTGTATTATTAAGGAAAAGTACATACACTTGTACTCTTATGGGGATTTTCTCCCTATGGCTCACTTTATTGACAATTTGAAATGTTTTGTGCTTGCACATTTAAATATTTAATTTTAATTTATATTCATGTACAAATCACACGTGGATGTGGATGTGTTCTTTTCCTTTATGAGTACCTGAGCAAACCAGATGAAATGAATAACAATGGGCATTTTTAAAACCCACAACACTACATGCATTCAGCTGCAAAACAGACAAATGCACCAGACCGTATCAGCTAAGTAGCCTCAATTCACAGGTCACAGACTAACTGGCTGCTTACAGGCACACACCTGAAAGACCATAACAGGCTTTTTCACAGACAGAAAGCCAACAGACCCCAAGAAGCCAATCACAGACAGAAAGCTCACAAATCCTAACAAGCTGCTAACAGCCACATAGCCAAAACGCCCTAACAAACTGCTTATAGACACACAGCAGGGCAGGTTTTTACATCGTTTCCCAGTATTTACATTTATTTAAAAATGTACTGGATTGCGCTATGCTGTTCCAAATCTAACTAGCATTTATGTTTTCATCAGATAGCTAACTTTTTATAGTCTCATACACTTTAAAGGTAAAATGGTCATTTAGAATTGTATCGATCAACTTTATAAAAGCTATACAAAAGATTTGATATATTTAATTTAATCAATGGTGAACAATACAATACCTACTTTACCGAAATACAGCCATTTTGGCACAAATGGTGTAGGTTGAGTAAAGTGTGATAATGTTACAGAGAAATCGATGAATTTTCTCTCGCTTGACTGTTGAGTTTCATTAGGAAAAAAACAAACGAATCACCTCACGAGTAAAACGTCTTAAAGCCAAAAAATGGCGAATTCTCAAGACAACGAAACCCCAGGAACTGATATCTATTGACATTTTGTTAACCAATGATATATCTTTAAAAAACTCCATTCGGCCAGTAACAGTGAGGAGGTGGGAACTTTGATGTATTGCCTCAAAATGGCGTTTGCCGTTTCTGAGAGTAAGGAACAGTAAGAGAAAGACAAATTGCAATAAAACGTAACCGTTAACTTTATTTTATTTTGCTGGGAAGAAAACAGTAAGAATGAAAGGCAAAGAGCGGTCGCCGGTGAAAAAACGCTCACGGGTCTTGGAAGATATCCGAGAGAGGGGAATAAGCCACCCAACTAGTAAGAAAATGGCTGTTTCGGTTTCTTGTGGCAGTAACAATGGAAATAGCTCGACGAAAGGCGAAGGGACTTCAGCAAGGAGGAGTTTAATAGCCGAAAAAAGAGAGACTCGCGATTTTGATGGACATGGTCGAACTGGGAGTAACCAAGGCTATACCAACGCTGCTGCTAGCACGAGCAACAAAAACCACACCACTCTCACCCTCAACCCTACCGCTAATAGAACTAATTCTCGTGGGGAGCAGCGGCCTACAATTCCCAGTAGCGAAAGTGAGTACAAGACCCTTAAAATTAGCGAATTGGGATCTCAGTTGAGTGACGAGGAAATAGAGGATGGCCTGTTTCATGAATTTAAGAAATTCGGAGACGTGAGTGTTAAAATAAGCCAAATTAACGACGAAAGGGTTGCGTTTGTGAACTTTAGGAGGCCTGTTGATGCCAGGGCAGCCAAACACGCCCGCGGCAGGCTTGTACTTTATGATCGCCCACTGAAAATTGAAGCGGTGTACATGAATCGGAGGAGAAGTCGGTCACCTATTGAAAAAGATGCGTATTTAACTTTGCCAGGACACCGACATTTGCATGCTCAGAGGCCTTTGTCCCCCACTGGGCTGGGATACAGAGACTACAGGCTACAGCAATTGGCCTTGGGTCGTCTCCCTCCACCACCGCCTCCCCCCCTTCCCAGGGACCTGGAAAGGGAATATGCTTTCTACGAAGCAAGGGCACGCCCAGCGTACATAACTGAACGGGCAGCGTTTCATGAAGAGGACCTGATCTCCCCAGAGGACGACCAGAGGGCCAACAGGACACTGTTCCTAGGAAACCTTGACATCACAGTCACAGAGAGTGACCTGAGGCGTGCATTTGAAAGGTTTGGCGTTATCACAGAGGTGGACATCAAGCGGCCCACCCGCGGGCAGAGCAGCACCTATGGGTTCCTCAAGTTTGAGAATCTGGACATGGCACACCGTGCTAAAATCAGCATGTCTGGAAAGGTGGTGTGCCGTAACCCCATCAAGATTGGTTATGGCAAGGCCACCCCCACCACGCGCCTCTGGGTTGGTGGACTGGGCCCCTGGGTTCCCCTAGCTGCGCTGGCCAGGGAGTTTGACCGCTTTGGCACTATCAGATCTATTGACTACAGAAAGGGTGACACTTGGGCTTACATTCAGTATGAGAGTCTGGATGCCGCCCAGGCCGCTTGCGCACATATGCGTGGCTTCCCACTGGGAGGGCCAGAACGGCGGCTCAGGGTGGACTTTGCTGATACTGAGCACCGCTACCAGCAGCCACCACCGTATCTGCAGCCACTTCCTTTAACGCATTATGATATCACAGCGGACTCCTTTGTTCACAGGGCCACACCTGAGGCTCTGAGAGTCCGGGAGAGGACTCCGCCACCTTTACACTTCAGAGAGAGGGATCTATACTCTGCCGCTGAGTGGGCAGGACCGGCTGTCCGTGAGCGGGCACGGACAGCATTTGAGCCTCTGGAACGAGACCGTCGTCCACGAGAGTCGTGGTCCCTGGAACGGGAGCTACAGAGCCGTGACCCAGCTCGTAAGCGGCGCCCAGACCACTCCTCTCCTGACGCCTGCGATCATGCCCGCCGACGCCACTGTATTTCTACAGAGCATAGCCCCAGCGGCTTCAGTGACTCGGAGCGACCTCTACGCACCGACAGGCTCTCTCCTCTCACCAGAGAGCGCCATGCAAGTCTTGAACATGTTCCCGGGGAGAAAAGGACCAAAGCAGAGGCAGCCACAGCAGGTGTGGGAGGGGTATCCAAGCGGAAGGCCAGTGAGACTGGCAAGAGCCCTGCCAAAAAAAATGAGCGTTTAGAGCCGTGCGCCATCAAGGGCAGCCAGCCAGCTGGAGGTGGTCCAAAACTCAGCCTGGCTTGGCACGGCATGCTTCTGCTGAAGAATAGCAGTTTCCCCTCCAATATGCACTTGCTAGAGGGGGACCTAAGAGTAGCCACCAGCCTGCTTGTCAACAGTGCTACAGGGGCTCAGGCAGCCCAGTTGAAGATCACCCAGCGTCTTCGCCTGGACCAGCCAAAGTTGGATGAGGTGACTCGACGTATCAAGGCAGCTGGCCCCACTGGTCACTCTGTGCTCTTGGCAGTGCCTGGGGGTTCAGAAGAGGAGTTGAACCAGGCCACCTCCACCCAGCGCCCTTTGCGTAATCTGGTGTCCTATTTGAAACAGAAGCAGGCTGCAGGAGTCATTAGCCTACCTGTGGGCGGCAGTCGCGACAAGGACAATGCAGGTGTCCTCCATGCCTTCCCACCGTGTGAATTCTCACAGCAGTTCTTGGATTCCTCTGCTAAAGCACTGGCCAAAACGGAAGAAGACTACTTGGTCATGATCATAGTTCGAGGAGCATCGTAAATGTCTTGCTTCATCAGCACTGCATGCAATCTGTTGTGCATCTTGGGATACAGTGTAATTTAATTGGGGGCATTTAACATCTGCTTTGCAAGAAAAAAAAAATCTGCATCCTTAAAACGGGGGGTCTGAATTGTATTTTCAAGTGTCATATTTTTGTCTGTCTACTGCAGTAATATTTATACTTAATGGTTATAGTGAGGTAGGGTTAAGACAGTTTGTTTTTATTAAATCAAAGCAGATTGAAATACTTAAAACAAGTTCCCCTGTTTTCCTTTTAGAATTTAAAACCAATCTACATTTTTTTAGAACCTGCAGTTTCCATTTGATAACGTTGGTTATGAATGTATTCAAATATAATTTGAACATTGAAAGTCTATCAAATTGTTTCTCAGATTCAGCATGGGTGATTGTTTGATTTCAATGCAGGGGTATATATCAGTGTGGTTAATTGCACATTTAGTTATCTAGCAATTGTGACTTGTTAGTTTGTTTATCCCATAGTGGATATTATGCTACTGTGCCAGAGTTTGTTGTCATTCAGTGGTCATCAGGGCAATGGTCGCTGACTACAAGAGCACCTTGGTTTAATAATGAGTGTGCAATACTGGTTTATTCCCCCTTCATACTTCCCCATATAATTAAAATTTTTTTAAAATGGATACCTACATATGCTTTAGGGAGGTAATGCTTAAGTTGAAAGAATGAAGCCCTGTGACATTGAAAATGCCTTTTTATTTAAAATAAGTGCTTTTCCGTGATGTGCAGGGTGTCTGTTAATGGCTCAATGTGAGCTTTGACGTCATGATTTTGACACTATTCTGCCTTATTTGACGTTTAAATACAGCAGAAGGGCAGAGTTTGAATGCTGCCTCAACAAGTGTTTTCTAACCATTTACCAGACTGTTGTTTCACTGATCTGATGGCTTCACAAATTTTACAACCTGATGTTTTGCATCAGCAGTTTTTTTTGTTCCAATTTGCTCTGAAATCTTTGGATTGCCTTCTCCACAACGCTTGCATTCAAACTAGTTTGCTCAATGCTGCAGTTCATTTTGATCAGATGCAAACAGTTCTAGCACTGCCATTTTAAATTCTACATTTAATATTGATCTGGGAAGCATACTTCTCATGTTGTGTGACACATTAGAAAGGGTTATCAAAAGAAAGGAGGAGTAGAAGGAAGTTACGGCTTTCTTTTCTTTGTGTTTTTCTCATGCAGCACGTTTCCTAATGTAGTTTTATAATGTTTCCTATCTGGGGATAATTATAATACTGGTCGAAGGAAAATTTTTACAAAGGACGTGCTTAATCGCCCCGTGTTAAATACCTTATTTGCGTGCTCAGCAACTGGTATAAGAACGGCTATATAAAAAATATATACATTTTACAATTGTAAAATAATTGTATAAAAATACAATTGTAAAAATTCCTAGATGCACTTTCAAAGTGGGTACAAGCTGAGCTGCTGCACTCAAGCTGTGTCCAAAGGGTGATACTGCCTTTATACTGGGACCAGATATTAGATGCTGTTCCTGTGTGGAACAGCGTCTAATATCTGGAGGACTCAAAACAAACATTTTCCATGAAGTCAATAATCAAGGTATTACAAAGGTCAATATTCCTGTTGAAAAGCATTGTTATTTAAATAAGAGCTGCGTAAGTATGTAGCAGTTGAGTCAAAATTGTTATAAAAGCACATAGTTGTACTAAGAACCTTTTGAGCATTTGGGGGCCTTTTAGATAAAATGATGTAAAACTGCATTATCGTTCCCCTTTCTGTAAACTGTTTTCTGCAATATTTTTTTCAGTATTGCCTGAAAAATCTGTTCTGTTTTATTAATATTTGATATTAGATCAGTCTTTTGCCCTCTAAATTGGCTAATCTGCTAATTTTAGGAATTTTTTAGTTGGGCCTAATCAAGATTTTGTACATAGATTGCCATCTGGAATTTTGTTCAAACTAAATGTTTCTATATTTAAAGGTATTCTGACAGTAAAATACATGAAAGGACTAATTTTCTTTTTGTCCTGCTAGTTTAATTTTGGTCATAGGTATCCACTAGTAATTGGGAAAATGGATGCACAATTTGACCTATCTTTTTTGATCTGTTTCTTTTTTGTTTGTTTCATGGACCTTCACGGGCATCTGTAAGAACCAGTATCCAGTTGTTTATACATACCTCTCAGTGGTACTGCCAGCTTAATATTTAAGAATGGTTTTAAGACAAAAATAGCGTCTTGTTTAGCACTGTCAAGGGAAAATTAGATACAATGTTGGTACTGTGAGTGTGCTGGTTGAGCTTATTTTTTAATTTTTTGCTCTCTAAAATTAAAATTTTGTTTACTTGGAGCCTTAATTTTACTTCTCCCTAAATTAATAGGACGGGGTTAAGTTTTGCTACCAAAAGGTTACACTATTTTTTAAGGCCATCACAATCATAGAGATCTGCAAATTATTATGTGTAGTGTGCATATAAAATGCAAGATATGATATATTTTTTTCTTCCAGCAAAAGGCTGTAGAAACAAACCTACCATTGTTAATGTTTTGTATGTGACATGCCCTGTGTTTAAATTCTGTTATTCCCCAGGTCAATGTTTATGAATTTGATCCTAAAAAGCAGATCATGAAATTTGGACAGGCTGTATTTAAATATATAAATATTAGTGCTATATTTCAATAAAGCTTCAGCCATCATCCCGCAATCGACAATATGTAATCATAGTATTTGAGAATTGCAGATTGCTTTTCTATCATATCCTCATCCACAAAAATTATGTTGCTGGTTGTTTTAAATGTTCTGGGAAAAAAAGTGATTGTACGCTTATCAGAATTTAGTTCAACCATTTCCATTGTACAGTGTTTCAGAGGTGTCTGTTTGGTGCAATTGTGTGGTTGTATTAAAAACTGTATTCCTCATGTGAAGTATTCTCCAGCTCCAAGCAAGCCGGGGGATAGGACGACAAAGCCACACGCAGACACTCAATATCTGGAAATGCAAAAAAATCTCCAAGTAGCCTTTGTGATGCAAAAGAGGAAGAATACTGGCCGTTTAGGTATTTTCTCTGAGGACAGCTTTAACGTTGTGTAATTGCTTTTGTGATCAGTTTCCATGTTTAAAGTGGAAAAATGACCCTTTGCTTTGCTCTGTACACCTGATTTCTGGGGAAAAAATATATAAGGAAACCCTCACTGAATACACAGCTAAGGAGTGGCCGTAAACATACAGTGCAGTTGCACCCATTTGATTTTGTTTCAACATCAATAAATTATCTTTCTTTTGAGGGAAAACCAATCTGTTTCTGCCTTGGAAGTGAATTGAAGACAACTGTTCTGACCCTTTATTGTGTTGCGATGGAATTATTTCTTTGCAAGAGAAGGAAAAAAACAATTGTCCAGGAAGGAAAAAGAAAAGTGAGTGTTGATCAACAGTGTTGACCTGCCTTCACCCTTTTTGAAGAGTTCCTGAGGCTCTTATGGTAAATTTACAGTTCTACCTGCTCCTAGCCTACTGCCAAGCATCCCTGTGGATGGGAAGGGGCAAGGCCTTTGGGGATTAGGTTGTCACCATTCCATGTTCCTGTACCTGAAGATGTTTCTGAGGTAACCTAACGTGGCTGGAAAAAGAGGTGGGGCCGGATTTCTGCTGCCACCGCTGGGGTTTTTCACCGGCTTGGTCCCTATCCCAATTGGGTTGGGAAGTTCTCTGCGAAAGGGCACAGTACTGTATACTCAAGTAACACCCCTGGGGGGGGGGGCGGGGGGGCGCGGGCGGCGGGGGGGGGGGGGGGGGGGGGGGGGGGGGGGGGGGGGGGGGGGGGTGGGGGGGGGGGGGGGGG
>JAOYSI010013194.1:21599-32976 GCA_025775065.1 Hiodon alosoides | reverse complement strand
CCCCCACTCCCCCCCCCCCCCTCCCCCCATCCCTCCCCCCCCCCCCCCCCCCCCCCGCCCCCCCCCCCCCCCCAACATCAGATTTTTCAATTTTTAAAAAATTGGTCTCAATACCATACATTGTCTGCTTTAGCAAAGCCTAAAACTACCCTGTATAGCTGACTAGTAAGTTAAAGGGACCTTTGGCTTCTTAAGGGAAATATATGCCAAATACGCCTACTGTTAATTTGAAGGAACAAAAACTTAGAAAAACAGTTGTCACGCAAGTAAGAAAGTGAATACCCAAACCATGTAGTAGTCTGTAAGATTTCAAGACTGGCCTGTGAATGTAATATAGACCACATATACCACTGAATAATGCACCTTAGAAGGGGCATCAACGAGGAATAACTAAACAGGGGCATACTGAGTCACTATTAAGGGTAGACTAAGATGCAGTCACCATGCATTAAGGGAACAGTAAAATGCAGTCACCGTGCATTAAGGGAACAGTAAAATGCAATCATGAGAGCTGAGTCATGAGAGCCGCTTGGTCTACCCGCATTAAATTGCATCATTTCTGGGAATATCTTGAAACGGGCCAACTAAAAGTCAGAGGAACGTCCAAGGTCAAGGTCTATCTAAAACACCAGGAGCACTTTGTCATCTGCAATAATTGCCGATTGTTCAAACGAGTCTGTGTGCAATGGGAGGAAGAAGTTACTTTGTGGTTTCCACAATACAACAGAAAAAAACTTCCATTCAATGTGCAATTAGTATTCCATACGTCAGCTATCTTGCACAATTAACTGGCTATGCTTCAATAGAAGCACTCCACTATCCGGTACATTTTAATTAAAATAATAATAAAAGTAGCATCATTAACATAACGGATTTTTAACCTCTCAGTAGACTGACACATGGCAGAAAATTTTCCGGCACTTAAAGTTGATTCTCTGTCATTAGCAGCAAATAATAAATAAGTAACGGCTTGTGCAAAGATACAATCCAAGACGCAGGTAAAAATTATACAAGGAAATTAGACATCCCACTGAAACCAGGCATTATTTATACAGCTTTGATAGTCTATGTGTTGTAACAGGGGCATACACTGAGTGAGAGGAAATAGTGGAAGAGATGTAAAATAGCCTAGGCATACAGAATACTTCTTCATTGGAACCCCACTGCTGCCCAGTCATGAAAATATACCTGCCCCAGCTGCAGCTGTCACAATGTTAGCGTAAATTAAATCTTAAATCTAAGTTTACTTTGTATGCCTTACATTAACCAGGTTCATGACCTGGTCATTATGTCTTTATAGTTCAATACAGAGGTAACGAGAATTATTTTAGTATGAAGCAGTTTTTTTTTTTTATCTAGTTCAACCGATTGACAGGAACATAAATGGTGGAAAATCTGTATGACATTAACCATATTATGTTTATGGTTAATAACATAGCAATTATGTCAGGGTTGTTTTTGTTTTTTTTTACCGAATTAGTAACATGAAATTCAGTTGGATAGCAATAATGTGCCCCAGCTATCTTAACATTTTTAAAAAGTAAATGAAAGAATTTCCAGGTTTAGTCGAGGTCGGTCGACACAGCTTGCTTGAATTCGTGAATATAAATTGTTTGTTATGCTGATACGTAATATATACTCACTCGAGTAGTTAATGGTCTCCCTTACACAACTAGACAAATAGGGTAGTTTCTAACTTTAGTTCTTGCTAAACGTGTTGTTGATTCATGTGCAACATAACTTGGTATTTCTCCCTTCACTCCACCGATGAACCCCGCGAGCCAATTAACAACAACCCTACCTGAATGTAGACCGAATACAATCCCTGGATCCGGAACGTTGGCGGAGGCTGCCCTGCATAGCGGCGTTCCCGTGATCGCAGACTCTCTCGCTTTTCTCCCGGTGGTGCTTCCACGATCAATCCTCCCTTGATGCTGTTGTTGGAACTGAGAATTCTGAAGCCCGGTTGAAACCCCTTCTCCTACGCGGCCTACCTGTTGTCCCATATCCCCCCCGCCAGGTCTCAGCAGAGATTCCCTGGACTTAACCCACCTCTCTACAACATCACATCCCCGTAGAGAAAGTGGCCTATTCGGCGTTCTTCAACCCCTTCTTTCTCAAGATAGTTAGCAAGTCTCAATAGTAAGCAAGCTGGCGAAAGAGTCGAATTAAAGCAAGCAATTGGCTAGCTAGTAATTCCAGCAATCCTTCTGACAGTAACAACGTTGTTCCCAGTAAAATGTGACAAATCGTTTAATTCCACTGGCTGTACAGAAATAGTCATGGTATCACGAGGCGGCACAATTCTGATCCACACTTCTCGGGGTTCTAATTCCTTCAGGGTCGTTCCGTTTTGCTCCAGTCACTACGGGTCCCCTCCGCAGCCGCCATCTTTACCGCAGAACATCGCTCACTTTCCAAGGGGGACACACTGTTTGATCATTCACCAATCTGTGCTCCAGATTCATCCACTGGACCTCCCAGCCGCTCAGTGGAAGACTAAGAAGCGATTAATAGAAATGACAGTTAAATATGCGAGAAACCTTGCTTCTCATTAAGCGATAGTTCATTGTAGTTTGAGTACATTTTCTAGCCGAAGAAGAAAGCGTGTGGAATCTTTCACAAGGGTGATAACAGTAAAAAAAAATATCCACGGCATGTGTTTTTTTAAAGCAATGTGAGTCTTCATACAAATTTTCAGTTCATATTGGCTTCTTTTCTTTTGAAGGATTGCAAAGTTAACAGGAAATTTAGCCTTTTCTCAATCCAGTAGTCAAATGATCCATTGCCCCTGGGGGGCTACATATTCATTTTTACTTATGACTGTTTATTTATGGTGTCATATTATGTGTAATTAATATAAGCAGTTAGTGCACATTGTCGCATATCCATAGAAGAGACACTTGCTACATTTGGAGTTGTTTCTATATAATACTTAAAAACAAACAAACACTCAGTGCATTTGGCTCAGGCACATTTTTAATTCTACTGCAAACATGTTTTACACAATTTTCAAGTAAGAATATTTCCCCAACATATAGGGCAGTAAAGGTCTTGGGTAAACCATCAAATGTATCAATCAAAGGTCAGAACAGTATATTAATTAACCAAAAGTCAAAATTTCAACCTTTAAACAGTAAATTTAGGTTAATTACTTCCCCATCCCAAACGATTTAGAAAACACTTTCATCGTCTTTTTTCTGTGTATCTGACCACATAACCAGGCAGATTAACTCCTATCTGGATGCTGACAATTATATCTCAAGTATCTTTTACAGCATCATTTTGACAAATACATTTCAAATTGATCTCAAATACACCTCAGGAAAAATACGGATCAAAACTAGTAAACATAATTGGTTCAAAATACATTGTACAGTAATGGAAACCATTTGTATTTAGAGTTAACAATATTCACGTCAACTTGTATATAGTTCATGTTATAGTTCACCATTGTATTTCTGAGTAGGCTACAATAATTTTTGTCACAAAATAAATTATTAAAATGTATCTTTTTGTAGTAGAAAATGTACAAGAAACACATTAGTATTTGTTTTGTTGACAAAGTACGCAACCCAGCAGCAGTTTACATATTTTACTTCAACAACACCATAACATTCTTTATGGAAATAGAATACAGCTAAATGTTCCAGCCTTCTGTGCAAATGGTTGGAAAATTAAGATTGGATTAATGCGCGATTTGTCTAAATATAAACCTCAATAACTGAAGTACAAAATATATGTGGTTTAGCGCCCCCTGCTGCAAATCTCTTCAACTGCCACTGATAGGCAGGCATAAAAAAAAAGATCATCCATCCAATTTATTCAAAATTTCCTTTCTATAAAAACTTTATTTGAGGAGGAGGCTCAACAATTCATTTGTGAATCACATTTTGCACATTTTAATCCATGCAAAAAATGTAATTAAATTGTTAATAACCAATGACAAAATCGGAATGGACTAAAAAATAACCCACAATTGTGCAGTGCAAAACCCTCAGACAAGTACTAGAAAAAGCCAACTTGCCAATTTACATTTATTTTGGCACAAAGCAGTAGTAAGTACATACAATTACTCACTCATCCATAACACATCCCTTACATTTCTACCATTCCTGCAGCCGGCTGCAAAGACGTTACGTATTTCCCAGCCATTATAAAAGAGAAATTCTGCCTCATTAAAAACAACATTTCTTTTGAAAAACCTCAACCACCAGCAAAGAGTACTATACCCTGGCTTTGTATGCTGCCCCATTTCAGAAACTTCAAATACTCCCACACATTTTTACTTCCAATACCTCCTTTTAGCAGCTCGCCGCACTAATCTCTCAACTGTATGCAGGAACCTGTAAACAATAGCATTTTCTACCTAGTCAATCTCATTCTGGAAGAATTTAAAAATAGAACGTCTAGGACAAAAAGCACCATTAATTCTTAACACTACTGTTAAGACCAAAAATGTATTTAGCGATGCAGTCAGAGGCGAAAGGGACATGTGAATCTGTTAGTGTGACGCAAACAAACAGGAAATCACCTTCATGCTCACAGTCACTGAGAGTACTGTACTCCATGTACTCCAACTCAAGCACATCTAGGTCTTTGTGCTGGTGAGTGCTTGAGCAATGACTGAGAAAAACTACAGGACCGACTTGACATAAAAATGCACCAGTGACACAACCAGATCAATGCAAAAGGCTGAGTCTGCCCTTTGAGTTAACTATCAAGGCAGATATACTAGAAATACAAAAAAAAAAAACTAACTGAGAAACATTACACAGAGGTAAAATGATTTGACGTTTTCAACCACTGGGGCAGTTACCTGGACTCAGTGATGTAATGACAATCATTGGACATGGCACAAGGCATGGTCACTGTATTGAGGTTGGTTTTAGTGGCAGTTACAGATCAGACAACCGGAAACAATATTCTAATATAAATGTGTTTTTGTTGGGCCGGTTCAGTTGTTAATGACATGCTTTCACTTCTTGTTTAGTAATATTTAAAAAATGGAGCAAATAAATGTATTTACCATTCTTTAAGCTCACACAGTGTTTGGAAACGCTGTTATTTCACGGAGAGGACCCTTATTGAGACTATTACATTGAGGTGGGAAGCACAACAGAAATAGATGAGATTCAAATTTCATGATTATTGCCAAAGAAAATAATTTTACGGTGTAGAGAAGGTAATTTAAAAAAATTATAAAATAAATAGTGTAAAATAAAATAACTCAGGCCCCAGTTTATATTGCTATATACAACTTATTTTCTGTTTGAATACCGTTATAAAACTAAAGGATAAGTAACAGATAAATAATGAATTTGACTTCTGCCAAAATATGACTACACATGGCAGATAGCTTTTTTACAGCTCAATACAAGACCGTGGTCCTCTCAAAAACAACTCAAATCAAGCATAAATCTAAAAGGGGAAGCCAGTTTAGACTCGCCAATAGTGCAATGGATAGAAAAAATGTAAATAAAATGAAGAGAAGAAAAAAAATAAAAAATAAATAAAAATATTTTTTTTAACCCCACTCATCTGACCCTGATCCCGATCATATCGTATCACATTCCTTTGGTTGCTGAGACAGTGTCCCGTGCTTTTCGAATCAGTCAGAGTTAGCAGTGGGCAAACCCTGCTGGTGACAGGTCCAAGAGCGCGGCTTCAGCAGTTCTAGGAAGGAGGGCTGGATAGAGATAACAGAGCGGGGGGGTCAATCTCAACCGCATCTCATTTCATACATTTTAAACTTTGTTTATTTACATTTGTCTCGTACACCCTCCTTGTCTCTTATGCCACGCTGGTTAGCGACGAGCCGAGAGAAGCCCTGTTGATTCCCATCCACCCCAGCACGGCCTATTCTTTATCAGTTGTGTGCTGCCCTTGTGCTCTCCCAGTCACAACAATCTGCAAATGACTTGATCTGGATTCAAACCTGAGAATTCCAGCTCGTGGGGCTCTTAGGAAACCAGCCACTCGGATGGGCGTTCTTTGATTTGAACTTAACAAGTGTACTGAACCTCTGAGTGTATGGCTTCCGACTATACTGGTCACGGGAGTTGGAACACCATGTAACCGTATACAGAACACAATATGAACATGGTAGCAAACCAAGATATGCTGCTGCCACATTATTGGAATCTGTAGACATCAACGTAAAGACCGCAGATAAAACCTGAAGACTTTTAACCCTTACCGTTCTGCTCAACAGTTCGTTAGAGCAAAGACATAATTTTTTCATCGCTTTTTTCTTAGTGAGGACATTCAAGGGTAAACAATGATTTTACAGCACAAATTCTGGTTACCTCCTGCAGGGGGCAGTAACGCTGAGCATACCACTCTTGGGAATAGAGGCAGAGCAAAACGCCCTGTCCCAGGAAGAGTGCTGTCCACATGATCACGTTCCAGATAGGGCCCTTTCTCCGGTCGTGGAGGATGAAGTTAAACAGCACTGGTGGAGGAAAAAGCAAAGGGAAGGACAGACAAGGGGAAAATAACAAAATGTGTGAGGGAAACGACGGAGCGCGTAAAAGGCAAGAAGAAAAGGATGTGACAAAAAAAACTAAAGGGAAAATAAACAGCAAAGGAAACCGATGCAAATATACTCCCTGCCCTTCAGACTTAACCAAATCTTATCTGGGCCCAACGATACTATTTGCAACCTTCGCGTCTTAAATTTACACAAGGAATTGGAAAGACAGGTGCAACGTACCCAATAGGTTTAAGAAAAAAGATTCAACGGAGCACATTAGCACCTTGCTATTGAGTACAACAATTGTGCCCTGCTGTGGTATCCCTGAGGCTCAAGTCCAATTCACTGACGCTGCTTTCCGACACCTTGTGTGTGTTTCAGAAGTGAATGTGAAAAGTATACAGTATACTAATATATAACAAGTCAGGATTTAACAATATTAGACCGAAGCACTCTGAGAACTAAACAAGCTTCAGCTTTTCGTAAATTGTGCTAATAAATACGGCCCGGGGAATAAGCTCCTTTTTTCTCTTCAGTCAATGGAGATAAAGTCACAGTTCTTACTCCCAAAGCACATGAAGAGGCAGAAGAGAACGGGGTAGAAGAAACCAAAGCAGATGGCCAGGACGTATTCGTGCACCACTGCAGACACAGTGAAGACAAAAAACATGGCCGCTGCCCGGAACCGCTTCTCCGACATCTGCATGAGTGGAGTTAGGAGAAATGTAAAACACGAGACAGGGACATTATAGAGCATTTCCGTTATATATAACACATCCAAAATATATGTACCATCTAGCTTTGACAAGACTTCATCTGATACCTAAAGGCAACACATATAATCCTCCTAAGTTGTTTGTTTTGAATTTTCAATATCAGTGAATGATGTAAAACCTTTTTAAAATGCATTAAATGGTTTGGACAGAAGACAGATAGATAGATCAAAAATCTATTCAATCTTCTGTGTATTCATAATAAAGAACAGCAGTCAGCAAATAACAGTGCACTCACCCACAAGAAGTCACGGTAAATATAATTATACAGCCAATCATGAACTACGACATTCCAAGTTCGATAGTAATTGGCAAAAGATGTAGAATTCCACCAATCCTGAAAAGAAGAATTCAAAAAAGTATAAAAATTTTTTTTCAATATGCATTCTTTCCAAACTTACAGCTTCATGTCTGGTATAAAAACCAGTGAATCTCTGCGTCTTCTCAGTAACAGAAGGCAGATAGTTTAGCTTTATCGTTTTCTGTACCTTGTAAAACATCCTGTCGGCGAACCGCAACATCTCTGCAAAGGCATTGAGCCAGCAGTGCAGAAAGGCAAAAAAGGCCAGGAAAAGCACCAGCACTCCTGTAGACACAGAGACAGAGACATCATGAGGACGGCAAAACCAGGCTTCACCTGCCAACCAAAGCTACGGTAAAAACAATCCACATGGAAAAATGAGTCAAATTTCTTTATGGCAGACATCCTGGATGACGGGCCTGGAGCTGCCCAGCCCTGCACCTGCTCTAGGGACCTTCGATCAGTGTGTCTGTGTCTGTGTGTCTGTGTCTGTGTCTGTGTGTCTGTGTCTGTGTGTCTGTGTGTCTGTGTGTCTGTGTGTCTGTGTGTCTGTGTATATAGAAGTGATCGCTCACCCGGTAGGATGGAGTTGAAGACACAGAGCACCATCACCCGCAGGTCGAAGAGCTGCAGGCTGATGCTGCGGAACTGTGGGATGCAGAGGCGTACGAAGACGTAGTAGGCGTAAAACAGACAGCCCAGCACCTGTCACAACAGCACACAAGTCTGGTTAAACTTCACTCTTAAGGCCTTTGCCTGAAACTGGCTGGTGCTGCAATGGAAGCATAAACGGTACCTGTAAAAATTTAGTGGCCACATAGCCCCATCTGATGTGTGGGTTCCTGCAGACAAAATAAAAATACGCTTTAATGATCACATTGAAAACCATGATGACATTGGGAGGAAAAGTTTAGTGGAATATCGTAGTGGTTATAGGTTTAGAAATATGAACTTTTTTTTACTGCAGTTCAAACTCCAACATGGGTTTCCATTATGCATGTGAATTATTTATTTTGCTGCAGCATATTTAAACTGCTGTAGATATATTATTCTTTGTGTGGTTAGATATGTAGGACACATCCTTGCATCAACAAAAGAATACACATTACAGAATACGCAAAAGATGTAAGAAACCCTCTTACTAAAACTACCCAAACACATATGTAATGGTTATAAAATTGAAACCCTCATATTGACGTATTGCACGATAATACATCAAAAAAACACATTTATGTAGGAGACAGTTTCCAGGCAGTAGCTTTTTGGTGCAGTTTAATGGAGTTTTAATCCTGTTGTCCGCTCACCTGGGGTAACTGTCTCTGTAAATGAGTGTGGGAGCAAACAGGAAGTACATGTACTGAGTCACCTGAGGCATGGTAAAGCAACCTGTGAAAAAAGATGCCAAGACGTCATTGTGAGACACCAAAGCAAAGCCGGTTAGCAATTGCTGTTGCAAAACGACAATGAATAACTTGTAGCATTACTGTTCTTTTCACGTGTGGAAGCCAGCACCCTTGGAACATTCTCCCTGATGAATGAATGGGCCTTCATCATCAAACGCACCTGCAAGGACGCAGCAACCTTTAGCCAATTTGGCACGCAAATACACTAAAAAAAGACTGAAGACGAAAGGCGGGGGGGGGGGGGCACCAAATATACGCAGAGTGATAAAAACTCCTGATATAATACCTGCTCCAGGATGATGATGAAGCGCGAGGCAGGCGGAAGGCCATTCCTCAGGACTACGTAAGTGGGCAGGAAGCCCAGACCGAAGCCCTGGAACAGCAGAAAGAGCGATCCGGCCAGCAGAGAGCGCAGGGTGCGGTGGCGGGAAGCGCGGTACTGGCTCTCCCACATGTGGAACAGGCCGTAGGGCACCAGCAGCACCGACAGGAACATGCAGAGCCAGGTGGATACCACCAGGGGAAGCTGTCCAAATGCATAGACTAGAAGGTCGAAGTCTAGCACCAGTCTAGGTAGGGGATGGGAGAGAGGATCATAAAGAAATAAAAACAGAGATAACATAGAAGTGAATACAAGAACATTTTGGGTTATTCACAAAGAGTTCTTGAGAAACTGAAACATTTATTTATACACACTATATTTCTTTCAGGACAGAAAAAGATACACATTCGCACAGGACTCAAATTGAATAGTCTAAAAGAAAGGCTTTTAAGCCCTATTACAATGAATAAGGGATTGCAAACATATGATCTCATCTGATTTTAAAAACGATATAGTCCGATGCATCAGTCTCTTGTACCTCACCTGCCCTCATCGATGAAATCCACCACAAGGGTGCTGAGGATGAAGAGGATAAGCAGGGCAATGAACATATGGTAGATGGTGCGGATGTGGTTCACTTCAAACAGCTCACTGTAAACAAGGAAACAGGAAACTGTTACTTAATCACAAGACCTAAAACCACAGGACTTAACCACAATGCTCTCAAGCTCTCCACGTCTCTATTTTAATTTACTGATGGGTACGCTGAACTGAACTGAAATCCGGTCCACACAAACTGCTATGTGAAGAAGCTCTTGATAGCTTCTAATCATAAATGTATGGAAATGAATTTCAGACACTTAGATGCAACTTTGCTCCAAAGGGCCCATCAGACCCCTCATGAGGTTGTTAAATTGAAATAGAACGATTTGGAACGTGGCTGGGACAATTCATTTCTACAATAGTTGAATGAAAAGGAAGAAAACTACAGGTTCCGTTTGAGCACGTCCTCCTTCAATCTAGTTTTCTTTGGGGGTCTCCAACACAAATCTCGCACCCAAGTCTGGGACCTGTTCGCCAGCAATGCCTTCCAAACAACTATATACATTGACAAGAAAGAACTCACTCTAATAGGGATCGACGGGTCACAAAGAGCTTGCCATGCTCCTGAGACGGCTGCAAATGCCTGCGGAGTCAGACAAAACAAAGTAAAAAAAAAAAACAAACAACACAATATCAGAAAACAACTGCCAGAGTAGTACCCAGAAAGGGACGTTATAATTTCCTGAAACATGCCGAGTGTGAAATAATACTTCAGGGCACAAAGGGAGAACGGCAGGAGCCAGTGTGGGTTTGTGCATTGGACCTGAGTTTGCTCTTCTCTTTGTCCGACAGCTGCGAAGAGAAGACAGAGGGGGTGTCCCGACTGGCTGCCTCCTTGATCAGGCACTCCATGAACTCAGTCACCTGGGAGTCAAACTGTTTCATAAGGTCTAACTTCAGGAGCTAAAGGAGGGGGAAAACAATTTTTTAAGTAATTGTTCCACGATTTTTCAGTGCAGACACGCTTACACCTCATTTGACCTTCTACACAAATATTAAATAGCCTGAATGGGATGTAGAAATGGCATACATGGGGAAGTGTTCTTTCTTATAAATTAGATATGTTTCCAGACAAGTGACATTGAAAAAATATGTAATGTCCATCAACTTCTCATGAAACTGATGCAGCTTCCTCTATTCTGAGACTGGATTCGATATGGAGAAGTTATGACCAGATGTTGACCTTAGGTCTGTTTTCTCTTCTTTCAAAAGTAGGGAAGTAGCAGAACAGGAAACTCAAGACAATGTGTAGTGAAAGCTCACACCTTCAGATTACACACGTTGATATGGTTCAGTCTGCTTCAAATTACACACGTTGACGTGGTTCAGTCTGCTTCAAATTACACACGTTGACGTGGTTCAGTCTGCTTCAAATTACACACGTTGACGTGGTTCAGTCTGCTTCAAATTACACACGTTGACGTGGTTCAGTCTGCTTCAAATTACACACGTTGACGTGGTTCAGTCTGCTTCAAATTACACACGTTGACGTGGTTCAGT
>JAOYSI010013194.1:0-14210 GCA_025775065.1 Hiodon alosoides | reverse complement strand
CTTTATTTTATGAAAGCTTTAATCACCAAATAAACCCAACAGCTGATGGCATCTACATTAACATTATTAAGCACAAAAAATCGCATCTCTCTCGCTCTTTGAGTTGAAATTTCTCTTTTGTGTTAAGTCCTGCCAGGGAGATGCAATCCGCTGTTCTTGGCCCAACGTCAGCATTGTCCTTGAGCTTTAAGAGTGTGTCCCCTTTCTGTGCAGCCGTTATGACAGGGCAGACGACTATAAAAAGCACAAGGGTCCCAGGGAAGCTCTGAAGTCTTTTCCAAAGCTACCCCCTCTCCTCTCCACGCTCAGGTCTCTGAGAGGGAGAAGCTCCATGTCACTTCCCTGGACCTCTGGTCTGCTCCTCACTGACACTTGTACTTCTACCTGCCAACACAAATAAGAAAATACCGTATTCACCTGCATGTACTCCAAACCAGCAATTCCAAACTTATCCATGATTTTGCTGCTGCTAGGAGAGGAAAAAAAATCTGCACATAATGTAGTGATGTTTTATCTGTTAATCAAACTAAAAATTCCCGATTTTCATGATCAGGAAGTTAAACATAATGTATCGATAACATAGGTTATGTCAATGAAACAACATGTATAAACGATGCCTTTTTCCAAAACGCATCCACTGACAACCAGTGGCCATGAGAGGAATTGCAATTATATCGCATGTTAACTGCGATAAATGTGAAGCATGGGCTAAAACTGCAATGTGCTCGACAGTGAAGGACTACCGACACCGGTTTGTCCTCCACCACAGGTCCTAATGACAGGTGCATACAAGTGCCTATGCGTCAACTTCACCCCGTACCTCACAACCATGCAGCGATACCGTGCTGTGGGCTGGGTCAGAGAGTTCAACCTCTCTTTCTGCGTCCCCCAAGAGTCGCAGGGCTCTCCGAGACGCGTCTCTCCAGCCGGACGAGCCGTTGTGGCTGGTCACATGGGCAGGGCAAGCCACGGTCAGGCGCTGTGAGGCAGAGTGGCTGTGTAGCCGTAGAAAGCGGAGCTGGACAGTACTGAGGCCTGCATATTCAAACTGGGACAGAGCCAACAATTACAACCTGTAATGCAAAAGGTAAGTATTTCACAGTCAACTGTTGGTCACACGTGAGACCGGTAGGTTTTCTATACGAGCTCCTGCATAAATGACCCTATGGTGTCTAAGGTTTGATGTGCAGATGACATAACCTTGTTAAACAACCATAATTTCCCCTTTCGCTCATATGGGGCTGCAGCGGCAGTTCTTACTCGGAAGCCACCACTAAGCTGACTGAACCACAGGATGGAGCTGTTGGAGGTTTTGCTCTCTAATCCCCATCGTCCTGTGATCTGCGGAGAGAAGAGTAAAATCTTATATTACAGACAAACATGGTCAAAGGTCTTTCCATATCCCTGACCTAAAGCCCTTAAATGTCAATTATAATGACTGAAATCCTCACATGTACAATGGACTGCATTTGCCCAGTCTCTGCTCTGTAACACTATGGAACATTCTCCACTAGAATTCTAAAACTATCCCTACTCTGTCCCCAATCATACTGGAAACCCTTTCCCATCCCTAACCATGACCTTACTGTCCATTACCTGTAATTTGATGGGAGAGACGCAGGTTAGCCCCCCTGCCGTGAAGTTGCAGAAGACATAGAGGGCATCAAAGGGGCAACCCTGATTGGGGTCCATATAAAAATACCCTGCAAATGTATAACCATTGTAAAACATAAGCATGCTCATGCACTACTGACATACCGAAATACTGAAAACTATATTTTTAAGACTGCTGCAACAGTGTGGAAAATTATATTTGAAATCAGAACAGTAAGTTGACACGCTTACCATCCTTCAGATGTGGATGGGCAAGCATTAGCTCTGAGCATGTGGTGGCAGGGCTGTCTTTGGTGCCCTGAAGCCAGCTGAACGTCTCTGTCTGGCCCTCGTCTTGCTGTGAACCAGGCCGCCTCCTGGACACTATCCTGGACCTCTAAAGAAAGAGAGATGAAGAGAAATACCAGAGACTGCACCACTGCCACTGCCAAACATGCGTTATTGTAAACATCGGTCTCCCTTCCATTCCACAATCCAATCAGTTCTAAAATAAAAACTCAACGTTGGTATCAAAGTTTTGCACTTACATTTTGTGGTCGCCTTCTCTGTACAAGTTTTCCCGGAGGGCCGGGTTTTCCCTGTAAGAAAAGGGTATAGTGAAATTAATGCACACCGTATAATGTATACTGTATTTTATTTCAATTTGGCACCCACAGAAGAAAAAGGTTTTCTTTTTTATCGGTTATGGACGACTACTAACTTATCTGTCGGCTCAAAGTGAATTATAACATAACAAAAAACACTTGTGTAAAACAGACACCTGCAGTATCACCTTTGAGGCTGTCTCTTTAAAGTCCTGGTGTTCTAACTGAAAGCCACATCGCTACATTGGCATGTGTAGTGAATGACAAACAGGAGTTCCGTACCCGTGGTCCTCGCCGTCCTTTCTCCCCCTTTGCTCCTGACGCTCCTCGAATTCCTTTCATGCCCTGTGAACAGCATTGCCGGTGGAGGTGCTATAAAGTTTTGGAAAACACTCCGTGTGCCACACATCCCCCCTGGAATCTCAATGGTCTTACCTTTTTTCCAAATAGACCCTGCAATGTAAATCTTTAATTAGATTTAAAAACACTAATGTCAACATTATTGCATCATTCCATTCCTTTAAAGAATCCTGCAACTAATCACTACAAATTTCCCCCTTTATTGATAAAAAATGCATAGAAATACGAATGAATTATGGAATGGACGGTATTCTCAGTTAATTAAGCTGAAAAAAGTACTCCATGCAAAGCATGGTGAAACAACGTAACTTACCTGAAGTCCTGGGAATCCCTTCTGCCCGGCTGGCCCACGTGGACCAGTGGCACCCTGAAGAAAATATACCATACCATTAACATTAATGACATACCATTCATAGGATGCGATCACTCAGATAACCTATAGCAAAAAAATACATTAAAATCATATGTAGTTCCTGTTTTTCATGATTTGTTACCCGTTTGCCTTTTGGGCCAGGTGGTCCTCTATAGCCCGGCAGCCCCTGGTTACCCTAAAAGATCAGAACAGAATGGAAAACTACAGAGGTATGTTCCAACTGCAGCGCTGGCACCCATTCTACCCATCTTACAAGGCACTTACTTTAGGGCCCAGTGCCCCCTGGGACCCTGGTAGTCCTCTAATACCCGCTAGTCCCTAAAACAGACGGAAAAGGTGGTGAGTTGTGCTCAGCTTGGAATACATTTTGAATTGCCAGCCGATAAACACGCAATATGTTTTCAAAGCAAAATTACGCCGACAGCAGTTATTTAATTGGTTAACTGACTGTCGATGAAAATTCAGAACAGCATATTCGGTAACACATGTGGACAATACCTTTAGGCCTCGATAGCCAACCTGACCCTTCTCCCTTCTCAGTCCAGGAAGACCCTTCGTTAAAAGAAAATCCATAAATAAAAAGACACCAAAGTGAAAGATACATTTGAGAAGAAGACTCGATTGAAAGACCGATTTATGGACTAGTGACTTGTGGACCAGTGAACCGTGCGAACTTTACCCTTGGACCCACAGGTCCTGGAGGTCCACGCCTTCCTTTTGGGCCCGGAACCCCCTGAGAAAGGAACAAATAAGCTGGCTTTGCATCACGCACCGCATGACCATACTGGCTTGGCCAGTGGGATGACAAACCAAATTATTTTGAACAAATAAAATTACCTTAGGGCCTGGGATTCCATGAAGCCCTCTTAAACCAGGCAGCCCAGCTGAACCCTAAGAAAACCAAACACCAAGAAAAGTACCTATAGAACGCTTCAAAATTCATTACTATATTATTGTGAATTTGGATCAAAGTCAAAACTGTCTGCAGTTATGTGTAGGGCCAGGTATCAAAGTTCAGCTCCTCAAAGGTATCAACAGAATCATAAGTGCTATGTGATCACATGACTGCTATGTGATCACGTGAATGGCGCATGGTCTGTCGACACCAATACGTTCCCCAGCTCACCACACTGTTTGGGAAATAAATCATAATAATAATTAAAATACGTAAATAAATATAAATAACACATTATGTGCTTGCATTGTTCCCAACATAATGTCGCAACAGCTCTGAAAATGGGCTGGAGAAGGCGGAGAACCCCCCAGTTCTGTCCGACCTGTCAAACAAGTGACATCTACATCCACAGAGCTTACCCTCTCAACAGCAGGGGATACCAACCGACCAGAACGAGGATGTCTGTTTCCTGAGATATGCTTATATTTTTCAAAAACATTTTAATTAAGTTTAATTTCAGATGATGTAGTCTCTACATCTAACTGATTCAGCATTGCAATTCAGCACAGGGGTGGTAGAGTTTGTTATCCTTTTAAAAATTTATCTCTGAGTCATAACACAGAATTTTATTTTGAGTGAAATTGCACTTAAACGCCTACGCACATTGCTAATTTGCTTCTTTTTTTTATATAAGGTATATCGAAAAAAATCGACCAGTGTTGGAATTGGAACTGAAAAAATTTAAGCGATACCCAGGCTTAGATATGAGTAATGAGTTTGTGATGAGTTTGTAGTTACGAGTACCAGTGTGTATTAAAACAGCAAACGCAGCCTACTCACTTTCCTTCCCACCTGACCAGGTCTCCCAGCGGATCCCCGGAAGCCCATATCCCCCTATAAACACACAAGCGCTTAATCTGGTGAGCCTTCGACAAAAAGTGCCAAATGAAATACAGCTGACGTTTCACATGTCTGTCGGAAACATGAAACATGACTTTAATAGGTTCACTTAGAAAAGGAAAAAAAAGTCTATTTGTCAATTACTTATCAATTACTTGCAGCATTCGAGTTAAAATGTGGCTTTATCCGGATGTATTGACTATTTCTTACCTGTAATAGGCCTCATTGTGACCACATGGAGTGGGCTATGACACCCACCGTCATTTGCGGCAGACGTTGATTAAAGTGCCTGTTTTGCATTGCTGAGTACAAGATGATACAATCACAGCAACACAACACAGTTCTTACCGGATCGCCTTCGTTTCCCTCAACGCCAAGGAGACCATCCAAGCCACCAAGGCCCTGAGACAAGAACACGTGGGGGCAATATCAGGCTGAAGCCCATGATCTATTTATTGGAACTTCTGAAAGGACCAAGAATCAGGAGAAGCGCGACCCTTGATGAAATTAAAAACGCTGGGTAGCAAAATACGTACGGGATATCCAGGCTTTCCAGCCGGGCCTCGTTTCCCACGCTGACCTTGAGTCCCCTAAGGACGAAACAATATATATATTACAGAGGCCAATTCATGTCTTAACTGTAAAACCCAGTGACTTCCATTTTACACCATTGGGGTAAAGAGATTTAATATACTGTACTTAGAAAAACTAGGCACGGTGACTAATTAACTAATTGTCTTTCATTCTATTTCTGTGACTTACTGGTCATAACGACCATGAACTTACCGGTCATAATGACCGTTTACTTACCAGTTTACCAACAGCCCCTCTGATTCCTCTTTTCCCTCGTGCGCCTTTAAATCCCTCCATAAAATTAAAACGAGAAATCGAATTTGGTCCAAATGTCAAAACTATGAATAAACATTTTTTCCCCATTCATACACACTTAGATCATTTACTGATGTTGTTGGATAATACATCCGTCCCTTTTACCTTGAGTCCTTGCTTTCCTTTGTGTCCCTTTTCTCCTCGTGGCCCCTGAGGCCCCGATCTGCCTTTAGGGCCTGAATTCCCTCTTTGTCCTTCATGTCCCTTTGGCCCCTGCAGATCTTTACCATTAAGCTCAAAATACAATTTAATGTAACAATCCCACCGCAAAACCTCCACTGTTACATCAACGACATTAGCGCAAAGCGGTCACTTGTGGCATCAGATTTACACCGACAGTGTTGATTAAACACCGGGCGTTTTTGCTGTGCAGAAATCGTATACCTTTTCCCAGTGAATTACTGCTGACCGTCATCATGTCCATCAGCAGGAAGGGCTGAACTGAGGTCTAGTCTTACATTGGTTTAGAACTAGACTAAGCATACTTAAAATAAGCATCCAATTCATATTTTACAAATATCCCAAAAAAACAATATCTCACCATTTTGCCTTTTTCTCCCGAGTCTCCTTTCAATCCTTTGTTACCTTGATATCCCTGAGAAGAACACAACACACGGTGAACTTCAGTGGGAGTAGCTTTAGGGACAATGGCTTCTGTCATGTAACAGCATGTAACAGGAGAGACACAAACCGCCGGCCCTTTAACTCCGCGAATCCCAGGTTTTCCCAGCTTCCCGTGTTCTCCCTGCGATGAGACATTGACACCATATTTTTAAGTTATCAATGTAAGCGTCACCTTTGAGGACTGGGGCACTCTATTCTCACAGATATCTTTTTTCAGCTGGAGTGCTCGGTGTCTTTGGCCAACTGGAACCAACTGTCACCGAATCTCAGAACAACGTCCTATATGAGCTTAAATTAAAAGTGATGATAGCATATCTATGGTTTCCGATTTGTAACATGCATGCTTGATGGTGCAAAACAATGTTTAAAACTTGAGATTATCAGACATAACCAAATTATTGAAGCTCAACATGACTCTTCCACTATCTACTGTACTTGCACAATGACATACTACACCTTTGGACCACGGGATCCTCCTTTTCCAACAAACCCCCTTTTTCCCGGTAAGCCCTGTAAGAAAAAGATAAAACTGCTGTATTTCTCTCTTGCCCTGTAATAAATTGAGTGTAAGTTTGAGTCAGTGGATACTATGTAGTGGCTGTTAAATTTTACACAGCAGAAAGTTTATTTAAATAAAAATGGTTACACTTACTCTTGCTCCTTTTGGTCCTGTGTGGCCAGATGGCCCAAGCCTACCCAGTGGTCCCTAAAACCAGAACAACCATAAACACTATTTCCAATCTGTGCCAAAAACAACCCCATATTGTCTTAATAATGAAATATGGCCAAACTGCAAATCTTGTTAATACATTTCATTATTTATATGAATAAAAGACGCCAGCTTTTTTTAGGCCTCATACTCACAGTAAGTCCTCGAAAGCCTTTTTCACCCAAGACTCCGCCTTCTCCGGTCATACCACCAGGACCGTACCTCCCAGCCAGCCCTGATACACCCCGGACACCCTGCAGGCCCTGCGGACACATTTACCTGTTCAATTTCGGTCGACCACTGTTTGATGCGTGAACGAAGAGTTTCTAAATTGTTCTACATTTCTTCCATGTTATCTTGTCCCGATGCTGTGACTCACTTTCTCTCCAGGGAGTCCAGGAGCCCCCCTCTCGCCTGGAGGTCCAGTGTAGCCCTAAAACAGTCACAGACGACAGCCCTCACTGTTCCATCCTTCTCGGGGGTGCAGTCAGTTTATAATCCACAGATACTCACACCAAAAGTACAACCAACAATCTTTAAAATTACAACAAAAAGAGAACACACATATATCCGCCTGTAAGTTAAACTGAACCCACGTCTTTGCCTGGTGGCCCCTTTGCTCCAGGAAATCCACGACTGCCTCGCTGTCCTTGGGCTCCTTTCACCCCTTTTGCACCAGGAGATCCACGCTTCCCTTTATCTGCCTTCAATAAACAAGCTCTTTTTTTCTCCCAGAACAAACATATCTTCAGAAGTTCATAATATCGCAAGTCTGTGTAAATGAATGTAATTTACTTTTAGACACTATTCTGTTTAGACTCTGTTCTATTCTCAGAACAACACTGCTATGTTACAGCTATGCTATTAGCTACTCTCTTAGTAATTAGTTATCCATTAATACATTTTTAAGGAAAACAAACTGATACTCACAAGTGTCCCCTTTTTCCCCTTTGCACCGATAGGCCCCCGTGATCCAGCTGGGCCCTAAAACACAGTTCCTCTCTTTGGAAGTAGTACTAATCTAGATAAGCAACTGCAGCCAAATGCATTACTTCATCTTTGGTTTTAATAATCAAAGCTACTAAGCATTTGACCGTTTGTAAATATCTGGGTACAATGATAGCAATGGTCATGTGTCATTTGCACCACAAGCCATTTGTATTGATGTCAAATACACTGAATATATCTTGTAGTACAGTGGTGGGCAGAGAGGCCCTGTCCTGGCCCTTTAAGGCCAGCAAGCCTGACATTAAATGCATGCCTGCGGACTGCCAACAGTCCTCGTCCGTGATATTGGTATAGCTGGAGGCAAAGGTTCAATCAGCCACAGCATAAAAGGCTGCCGGTTTGTTTAGTCGGGGCCGGTATCTGAGGCGGAAGGGCTAGTGTTAGTCTGGAGCTTGTTTCAGCCGAATCCTACGATTGCTGAAGTGAGTGAATTTTGTATAGACCCTTCGACTGTTGTAGACTCCTGTTTTGTACAAGAACCTGTTTTTGGAACAACAACCTTTTTGCACCGTTTTGACTGTACCTCTGCCCGTTCCTTTATCAAAGACATGTCATGTTTAAATACTGTCTCCGTAAAAATCAGTACAGCATAATCAATCTACCTCCTCACCATCGACACCAGTAACTCCCCTCTCCCCTACAGGTCCTCCGAATCCCTTCAAAGAAACAAGTTATAGTTATTTTACCATGCTCTCAGGGCGACACAATTCGATTTAGAAAGGAGGAGCTCCATTAAGACTAATGCTTACCTTTTCCCCTTTATTTCCCAGTGGCCCCATTGGTCCAGGAATGCCATCTTTGCCCTTAAAATTTATGGATAATACCATTGTATTTAAAAGTGGCTAAATGGATATTTACATCAGGAGTATTAAGACAGTCACTCACAGGATAACCTGCAACCCCTTGTGGACCTATCAGTCCTGGTGGCCCTTTGTCTCCTGGAGGCCCTTGAAGACCAGTCTCACCCCATGGACCTATATTACCTTGTAAACCCTAAAGATAATAAGACTAGATGTTTATTGTGCACTGGTAGCCACAGGTTGATTTAACAAACACGTAATAAACATGTAATAAACACGTAGCAGTTAGTAGTCCCGTAGTATCCATACAACAATGCACAGAAGAGCGCACGTCTCCAGCAACTTACGGGAGGTCCACGGTACCCTTTTGTCCCGGGAAACCCCTGTAAGCCCTGCAGCAGACAGCACACACATTTCATAAATCACTCATGATATAGAGGTACAGGGTGTGATCACTGACTTTGGCTTTATTCAAAAAGTTTTAAAAATAAATAAATACATAAATAAAAACTTACTGGACTCCCAGGATTTCCACTTGGGCCCTCCTGTCCCAAATCTCCCTGTACAAAATCATATTTATGAAGTACTTGTAGAGTAGGGTTAATATCCATGCGTTAAACATCACATGTCACTAATGTATTACTTGGTGAAAAAATTATCCAATTGATTTACTCCTAAATATCGGTATGTAGAAGTGTTAATGTTCAGCTATATGAGCATTTCAATGGAGTAATCTCAATGGAGTAATCTCAATGGAGTAATGCTGCTATATTTACAGTACACTAATTCAGTTCTTAGTTTCTTTTCACAAATCGTCATGTTTATTAGTTTCGTAACTATAATTATAGTTAAAGCTTATTGCCTCTCACCAAATTTTAGGATCTTAACTAATTTAGTACCTTTTGACCAGTATTTCCAGGAAGTCCTTTTGGGCCAGATTTGCCTTTAATGCCCTGAACAGAGACATAAACAAAAGGTAAATACAAAAATTATGAAAAGTAATAAGGAGGGAAAGATGTGGCCCTGAAGAGACAACAACCGACTCCAGTTTTACCTTTCATTAATTGTTTTTTATCTGCCTTGAATAGAATTAGGCATTCGAATGTGTGAGAATTGATTTGGAACTGTGAGAAGGTTATCTTTACTGCACCTGCGTTAGTCTTGCATTTATACAATTTTAGATTCGAACCAGTCAACCAATTAGATCGACAGGTCATGCGAGACATTGTATAAGTACTGTTAAGGTAACAATATCATAGACTGAGTTCACCTAGACAAATCAAATGTAAACGTAGGTGATACTTATAAAAGGATATTGACCGAGAGTAAAGTTTATCCTGCAGAATTGCTCTGGCTCACCTTGATCCCAGGCCGTCCTGGGTTTCCGATAATTCCCCTGCTTCCAGCTTCTCCCTGACAAAATATATCACATCAATTAAACACTATAATATCCAAGGCAAATAAAAGCCTGGAATTGATTTAACACAAAACCTCACATGGCAGCATTTTGATTGGGAAGAAAAATAGTTCAGCTCATTTAATTACCCGATGAAATGGACCCCTCAAAGCATGACAAACTGATTCAATTGTTGAATTATAGGATTAAACTTAGGGTCCTCCCTAACTTCAACAAATTTGACCAAATTTGTGGAATCGGGAATCAGGATAAAAAACGATGCTTTAATGTAATGAATATTGTACTCACACTTTTCCCTACAGGACCTTGAATACCTGGAGGTCCGAGTTTACCCTCAAGACCCTGTCATAAGAAAACATTATAGGTAAATTTCAAAAGTGAAATTAGAGGTCAGACAAACAACATTAACTAAAACAGCTTAAGAAACTAGTATGTACCAGTATGAACTAGTACTAGTATGAAAACTAGGGCGTACCTTTGCACCCTGGGGCCCTGTCTCTCCATCCAGTCCTGGATTACCCGTGGGCCCCTGAAGTAAATCCAAATCTCATTGAGACACTGAGTGACATGAACTACGTGCTTGTTAAAACCCCCGGTGAATAGGTTCTTACTGGTGCCCCCTGTGTCCCTTCCAATCCCTGACTTCCTGGTTGACCCAACAGTCCCTAAATAAAGACAGTAAATAGTAAAAATTTTGACATAATTTGTAAGGTCAGATTAACAAGCCTCTGACAAACGGCTATCGCTGTAGTAACAGCAACAGTGGGAGATTCACCTTGAGCCCTGGAGGTCCGGTTATCCCAGGAATTCCTGGCCTTCCCTATGAAACATAAAGACCGGGTTTCAACCTAGTCTCTAAGACCTCATATAACCATTAAGCTCATTTAATCATAAATATTACATTTAATATGGATCTAAAGCATGTAATATACATTAACAGACATGTAGAATTGGAAACAGTTTTCCAGGTGAGGTCAAGCTTAAGCATCATGATAGACAGATCATCGACAGAACACAGCGGTTTGGTTAAGACCTCCTCGAAAAATTCACACGAAAGAGTAAAGAGAGTTCAGATAAAAAGCACAAAAAAAAAAGTAGCCCAGTAAAAAAGTACACAGGAACCTTAATACCGGGTTCTCCTTCAGGACCTCTTTCTCCGGATTTCCCCATCTCCCCCTGTGAACATCAGCAGGTCAAATTGGTCAGGTCTAGCATTTGATCAGCAGTCATTAGGATGATCAAAGATAATCAGAAAAGTGCGATCAATAATGTCATTGTCACTGTTATCAATACCATTTTAACAAGAATAGATAAAGGACTAGATTTAGGGAAAATTAACAAAGATTTCTCTTACCAAAGGGCCCGGCGAACCAGCAAATCCTCCACGACCAGCACGACCCTTTGCGAAAAAGTAGGCAGTAATTGTGCAAAGGTCACATGGCAACAAGTCATCAAGTTCGGCAATTTGCTGGTTTATAACAGGCATCATGTGAAAAGTGCCTGTTGGAGGTCTTCTGGGTAACGTTTTAAATATGTGACAACAGAGGATGGTGTAACAGTAAACACTCAGGGAGACAACTTGGCTGGTTCTCAGTTCAATGTGATATGCTGCCTATGGTTTGTTCATTTAGGAACATCCCCGACAGAAGTACTACACACACACTCTGGGTTAGGCCTAGTCTACATGGTTAACCCAGCTAGGGAGATGTGTTACGGGGCTGTGTCCTAACACCAACACCATGTGAACAATGTGACACAACCCAGAACAACCACAGAACAATTTGGTAACAGGATATAAAATGTCTGGTAAGCTATAAGTTCAATAGAATGTTAGAATTGTTTATAGCTTTGTCTTTAGTACAGAAATGGCCATTGTACTTTCTTGTGGCAACAGCCAATAAAAACATCCTAGTTACTAGCAACTTAATTTAAATTTGTGCAGCTACCTTCACGCCTCTAGGTCCAGAAAGTCCTTGTATACCTGGAGGACCTTGGCTGCCCTGCAGAGAGAAGTTGAAATATTCTCTATATTTTGTTTGTTCAAGTTCAAGGAAGCAACAGTTCATATGCATAACAATGTATTTTATGACTAATGTAAGATTCGCGATTCTGTGTATTTTTATATAATATAAACATTTTCTGTGCGTTGTTCATATCTTGACCCTTCCAAAGTGTCCACTCACCTTAGGCCCATCTTTTCCTTGCTTCCCCTGTTCCCCCATTATCCCATCGTAACCCTGGGAAAACGGAGGAATAGGAGCCTAACTCTAACAGAAAATAATCATCCTCAAACATCATCGAACGTTCTCCCGAAAAATAACATTTACACATCAGATTATTAAATTCAAACTACATTCTTCCAGCCGATAAACTATCCATCAGCAATACCCTTTTCCCTTAGGGAGAAGTAATGACGAGCTCTTCCAAGCATCACTTACACTGGATCCCTGTAATCCTGGGGCACCGATTGGACCCATTTCGCCCAGGTAGCCAGACGGTCCCCCACGGCCTTTATAGCCCTTTCTTCCTGGTGGCCCCAGAGGTCCCTGTTAAGCATGAACAAGAAACATTATCATACATTTAAGCCAAACTTATTTAACATATTTCAGCATGTAGGGAGCTAGGCACCCGCCATGCCAAACAAGCTAAATGCATGTTAAGTGCATGTCCAGCACTTAGTGACTGAGAGTGTGAAATACGGTGAAATCGGCCAAAATGTTACAGACAAATATTGTCATACTTTCGCCGCTGCCTAAGTTTACAATGATATTAGCTGCCTGCTTGTGAAGAATGAACAAGGTGAACGATCCACAGCTGACGAGCGAACAGTCCAGGCTGCGTTCAAATATTCTGCGTTCTGTATTCACGAGGAAGCCGTCTCCTCTACTCACAGTCTCTCCTTTCAGTCCTGGATCCCCTTTCTCACCCTTTTGGGCTTTGGGTCCCTAAAAGACAAATGGACACATGCACAGGTGCACACACACGCATGCACACATGCACACATGCACACACGCACACACACACACAAGCAATGGGTTGGAACAAAAGGGGAGACAATATTCTTAGGAACAATACTGCTGGGTATTTTATCAGACTAATTTATCTAACAGGTTTGGTCCAAATGAGTGATTTTTCTAACACAGCTGCAGATTCTATATATTAATCAGGATTGTATTGTATAGCCTGGATCTGATGCCTGTACAATGCACTGCAACAAATGTGTCATTTTAGAACATGTCACTAGTGGCATAGAAAAGCCTTATATAAGCTTAATTAGAAACCTCTCATTGAATATGAACCCAAGCCAAAGTTATTTTCTGTCATTTTTAGATATTCACCATGTAGTAGTACGAAGTTTATACTGAATTGAATTTAACATGTACTGCTATCATAAACATAATGCTAAATGGTATAAACAGGCCTTTGAGAAACTAACACCCACTATGAAATTAATCTCTTTCCATGCTGGCTTTCAGGAATTCTATAAAGTGGTAAAGGAATTGCTTTAAGAAATCTTACTGGATCACCTGAGGGTCCAGGTTTTCCTGGTTTCCCATTGGCTCCCTGAAAAACATAAGAAAAAAGGGGGGTGAGGGTGAATATTAAATCCAAATAATAATGGTAATTCAATTACTAGTCATTTGAAATAACTATCTACTATTACCTATCTATTGTCAATCATGTCTATGCTTCACCTATTGACTTATAACAATTACCATGGACACCAGTCACTTATGATTAGGAAAGGCATGTAAACGCTAAGTTTGAGAGACAGACTGCCTAGGCGTTCTGTGAATGAGAAAGCCCTGTGTTTGGGTGATGTGAGGCTGGACAGCTTTGCAGAGGCTCACATTTGGTCCAGAGAGTCCGGGCTCCCCTATCTCTCCCTGATCACCTATTTCACCCTGTTTTAAGGAGAAATAATAAATAAAAAAAAGGTTTAGGATACCCCAAACTATTTGTTACAAACTGTTTTGTATTATTTTGCATTACTGGTGAAAGTCAAACTATAACAAGGCCACGATTAGGGTTCATTAC
>JAOYSI010013184.1:0-17538 GCA_025775065.1 Hiodon alosoides | reverse complement strand
CCAACTGTCACCCAGCCCCAGAACCCCCCCCCCCCGTTGATTTTCCCCCAACCCCCCCCCCCCCCCCTGAAAATGTCACACTGGCAGCTCAGGCAGCTCAACCCTCTCTGGTCCTCCACTTGTTTTTGGTGGTTAATTATCTAGGCTAACGAGAAAGCTGTCACATGCCATCAAGAACCCTCCAAATATGGATCCCTATTTTGTCCTGAATTGGGGGAAAATGACACAACCTGGGTTTCCCTCAAATAAACCCCTCAGGTAACAGTCGTTGCTCTGGGAACTGCAGCTGGTCCTTGTGTACATCACTGTCACCTGCGATGGCATTCCTGACAGCTGACGGCAGACCACAGCTGGCTCGGGCCAATGGAAAGTGGAGAGTTTGGGAATTTGCGTGGAGAGTCACAGTGAGTCTCACGTTCAATTCTACCAGCTGAGAGTGAGATAGATCCATGGCTCTATGTTATCTACTGCAGTGAGGCTCTGGCAGTCAGCAGTCGGCAGTCTGTGAAAGCAGCAGCAAAGCAGTGTGTTTTAATCTGACTCTTTTGACGCTTGAACCAACCTGAGCAGCTTTTGCAGACCATAGCAGACCACGCTAATTCACACGACCGGTACAGCTACAGGGAATCGGTATTTGTGTGTGTGTGCGCGTGTGTGTGCGTGCATGCATGTGAGTTTGTGCGTGCTTGTGTGCATGAGCATGCATGTGTTTCTCTGAACGTACATCAGTGTGTGTGTGTGTGTGTGTGTGTGTGTGTGTGTGAGCGCGTGTCTTTGTGTGTGCGTGAGCATGCATGTGTTTCTGTGAACGTACATCAGTGTGTGTGTGTGTGTGTGTGTGTGTGTGTGTGAGCGCGTGTCTTTGTGTGTGCGTGAGCACGCACGTGTTTCTGTGAACGTACATCAGTATGTCAGTGTGTGTGCGTGTTTGCTTGAGTAGAGATGGCCAGTCATGTCAACGCTGCAAGAAAAACGCTGTAAGTTATGCCAGGCTTGCTCATGGCAGCCCACGCCAGAGTGGCTTACAGCCCTCAGTAAATGCTGGATAAACAGGTTTTTTTCCTCTCCATTTAGGACTATCACGACCTCACATTAACACAGATTACTGGAGAAAAGGGCTGATTCGGGGGCTGTAGGGGACAAAGGGAACAGATGCTGGCATCAATCTTAAGTGATTCAGGCCACAGACTACATCTCTGAACAGCAGCTCTCCTACTCCGGTGCAGTTTAGGAACAATGCTGTGTAACGGCCAATTAATCCGCTAATTGAGAACGCGAGACCCTCTGCCTCAAATAGCACACAACCTCCCACCCCCCGCCTCCCCCAAAAGCCTTACTCTTGCTACCGGCGTTAAGGACACACACACTAAGCCCAGTAAATCTGTCCTGTCGAAACCTCAGTAAGAATTACAATAATGATTAAAAAACAAAACTGTGAAAAAACAGGCCACTTACGTAAATAAATGACAAATCAATACCCCCTAGACTTACAAAGGAGAGGACAAATTCACGGGATGTAAGCCCTGCATCTAGAGGAGCGTCTGGCTTCCTACCGACAATGCGTTTCTGTGAGAGCAAGTCGGGTAAAGCAATGAAAAGATAGATCCTACCAAGGGGCAGGCCCAGATCTAGCATGAGGACTAAGGGGAGTTGCGGATGTAGTGAGTTCGTCATTTTCATTACATCCAATTACATTTTAAAGAATTTCCGTCAGCTTCAGATTCCCCCACCTCCTTGAAGAAGTCCTGTTTAATTTGTTAATTTCGAACCGCCAGTGTTGTTCTCAAGGTCTCACTGGCTAACAAAACCCGAGATGACAAGCATTTTGTTGATAATAAGCCTTTAATTGCGGAGACGTACAAGGCCAATCAGCAAGTTTACATCTGGTACAGATTAAACAAAATGCAGACGAGACTGGATTAAATGTGAATATTAACAGCATCTCGATATATGGGCATTCATGTGAGTGCGTGCACACAGACACAGACACACACACACACACACATTGCCTACATGCCCAGACTGTCACTATTGCTTTATTAATCACCTGACAAAGCACTCACTTAGCAATTTGGTTTCACATTCCTCCTGGGTACTCAGATCAAACGGGAATTGCAGTGTGCTGTCACGTCAAAGCGGCACATATATATAAACAGGACACGATACAGGCTTGTGTTCCTTACGTCTACAGGGGGTACTGTGATGGATGACGGAGGAGAGAGCCGTAGCGTGGAACATGACAGGCTCGTCTCCAAGCGCAAACTTGGCCCCCTTACCCCTGCTCCCCAAGACCCCCACAGCTCTGGCCACGGCCGCTCGGGGAGGGGGCCTCGCCTGATCCCCCATACCGGCTGAACCCCCTCGCAACAGATCCTGGAAACTGCACCAGAGAGCGGTGCTGACAGCATCAGCCTCCACCCTCCTGCCGTACTGCACCACTGCCAACGCTGAACGACACAAGGTTCCCCCCACCACGCGTATCAAATCGCATTCCCCCACCCACCTTCCCACCTTATCCCGACAGAACTGAGCATCGCTTTGGTCTAAGCACCTTTTCATTTACCCCTTACATTGTGATATATAACATCGCTTCCCAGGAGTAAACATGTCCTGCTCCGACTAAATACCATCAACCTCAAGATGCTCAAAATGCATTTACAATGCAAAGCACTCCTATTTTAATCTTTCCTTTTAATACCACCCCACGAGAGTGAAGTCAGTTTAGATAAGATGGGATAAATAATAAATTAAACACCGTCTGACGAGCCGTCACAGGGCTCCACAGGTCTGTAATAAAGGGACGTCACTCTGTTACTCTCCCACGCCACTTTTGTTAAAGCACAAAGCAAAACTGGGGGCATATCCTATGGAGACACAGAATGACTATTGACTGATTAAGCCTTTAACTCTTTAAGACAGCATTATTTGGTAACATTTCATATTGCTTCGTTTTCCGTCGCTGTCAGTTTTTTTGTATTGGCATAATGTAGTATTTATAAAATGTATGATATATTTTAAAGGGGGAACCTGTGTGGTAATTGATAGAAGCTACGCAGGCAGAATAAGTGTGTGTGTGTGTGTGTGTGTGTGTGTGTGTGTGAGCTATGCAGATTAGGTCATCATTGAGATAAATGGTCCATATTTTAATTAACTCCGGTTTCATCTTGGACCTGAATTGACTTTATAGCCTTAGTATGGTTTTATAACTATCTCTGGACAAAATCCCTCGGCTTGAATTGTACATGGTGGTGGGACTGTTTCTCTCTGACGGAATTAATCATTTTAATCATGGCACTTACCAGGGCTAATATAGGCTGATTGTTGCGATTGAGATGGTAGGCTTTGTCGCTTGGAAGCATGTGAGACTCGAACAACAGACCCTGGGGGCATTCATTTTTACTTATAACCCGTTCTGTTCTCCTTAATGGCTCTATTTTGCATATATCATTTCAACGCAGGAGAAGGCTAACAAAAATGAAGGCCGCTTCTGTGCATTACTGATCCATCAGTGTATTTTTCTAAAGATAATGTGCATGATAGCGCACAAATGGGAAACCCTGTCAAATTTTCAATTATGTCAGAGTATAAATTTTACACATGAAATTATATTGTGAAAAGAACTGCAAGCTGGAAGCTACCCAAATCTGTGCTTTTATAGCGATAGTACTATTTACTTTATCCCCATTCTAATCATACTCAACCTGATTCAACAGGAAGAAAATTATTGTGGAATATTTCATTTTTGCCCAGACCCAGAACAAAATTGAAAATAAGATTATTTTATCACTCAGAAAAGAGCAACATAGTTGGTTGTCCACAGAACGATGTGGTATCCAGGAAAAAGGAGACACCATTATGTACCTAAATGTAAAATACAGAGCAAAAAATTTGAAATCCTGTTTAAATTTCTGTTAAAAAAAAAAAAAATTCTGCTCTAGACATTTTTAAATACCATACCATTCTGTGGATAACAAAGTATGTTGTAGTATGTGAAACCATGGATATGAATAAATGTGGAGGACAGTTTAATTTTTGCCCAGAAGTGCATTGTGACTGATATTTTAATTTGCATAAGGTCCCTAATGGCATCTCTGTTTTACTGTTTATGTAATCTATGTCTGGGTTCATGTGAAAAAAGGACACACATACACACACACACACACACACACACACACACACACACACACACACACACACACACACACACCAGCAACAAACACCAGCTTTTCAATCCCCTCCCAAGCTGTTCGCCGTACAGCCCCTTGCACAGGTGTGTCGGCCACCCCCGGAGCTACTTCCCCCAGCAAAGCCCACCCCCCCCACCCCAGGGCTGACTGGACTCAGCAGGTGCTGGAGAGGCACAGGCAATGGGAGGAAAGCCCTGCTGAGCTGGAATCGGGGGCACGGGGGGCTTCCGGGCCTCCTTTCACCTCGGCACAACCAGCTATTCACGGGGCCATTCTGAGACCCAACGTCACTCTGAAGCGGCATTGAGGCTGCATTCAGAGCAGCCTCATCACATGGGCAGGGGGTGTGCGCGGCCAATCAGAGCTGATACATCGTATCAGGATGGGGTTTAAAATCCCCAGTGGGGGCTGGCAGACACATGACATCTTCAACAAAGACCCCTCTCATCTTAGAGACTTTTGGGAGCATGCCTGCGGTTATTTTAAAAGGTTTTTATTTAGTTATTTTTTTATGTACAGTATATGTACATGCTTCCGTGTGTTTACACTATTGCAGTACGGACGCACACAGGAAAGATGCTTTCATACCCAAGTGTGTTTATTCACAAACAAGGTGTGTAAATAAAAAAATAATCACACACGGCCGTCTATAGGTTTAATTTGAGTGTGTGTTTTTTCCCCCTTCGATTTCGTAGTTTTCCCGAATGGCAGAAACTGTTCTCATACAGACCACTGCTACTTGAAGGGCCCTCTGTGTGCTACCCACATAAACAGATGAGCATGAATCACATATATAATCCCCCTAATGTTATTTCTGCACACAATACCAGTCTTGTCTTAGCAGATACAGATGTCAGGCAGGCATTGACGCCCGAGCTTCGACACTTCATCCTCCACTCCATTATGCAGCCCTCCAATTGCCCTCCGATTGCCCAGAGTTCAGCAGTAAAGCCGCACAGCTGTACCCAGGAGAAGCGAGGCATGGCAACAAATGGATCGCACGTTAGACTCCGGTGAGTCCGGGCTTTCCTTTGTCAGAGCAGGGCCAATCAGAGCGTCGGAACACGCCAGCTATGAGTGTCTATAGTACCCGATAACATGATTCTGCAGCAGCACGGCCATCTATAGCATCCACCAGCCAAAAATCCCTCTGAAAGAGCAACCTGCATTAGCAGACTCATAAATTCCCCCTATACTTTAATCTCACTGTATCGCCCTGTATAGCCGAACGACGCTTCACGGCACCATTTATTATTAAATTAACATACCCTCTCATCTCGGGCGCCTCTCATGCATTGTATATTCAGGCTAAGCACTTTGTTCTAGGGCACCGCAGCAGCATACCGCCTGAGAGTTTAATCTTCTAGTAATGAGTTAGGTCCCACAGACTCTTTCCCACCCTGCCATCATTAACCTTCCTACCATTGTCTTACAGTACAAACATGATGGGCTGGATTTGGAGGTACTGTGTGTTCTCACACATTACATCTGGTTGGTTTAGTGGTGTAGCATTATTAATAAACCCTTTAATTAACCCTTCGCGTTCCATACCTACCAGCAATAGCCCGAGCTCCATGGGATTACTGGAAGTAGCTTAATTACCCTGTTGGACGGTCTTAATGTAAACTCTTTGTCTCTGCACATCAGACAACTGACTGGGAATCAAACAGGAGGCCCCTGCACGGCAGGCATGACCTCCCAATGACAGAAACGCTAAGCTAAGTTGTTTGGTTAAACACCCAAAATCCCAAGCTAGAGGAACAAATCCAACTCCTGTCTCAGGTCTCAGGGGTGACGTCACCTTCTGTAGTGATCACCTCCTCAACGAGCTCCGCCGCACACTCCTTCAATCATTCTCTAAATATCTACCGCAACCTCAGCCAACCGATCAGTCTGAAGTATCCAGGGCACGTCACCAATGTAACCTGAGTTTGGTTTATGGCACAGCAGACCCCTGACTGGGAATCACACTCTGGTTCCTTAATCACCTCTGGATTGTTATAATATTGCATGTTTCGTTGCGGTCTCTTTCCGCTATAACAGTTGGCAGACGTAAGGAGGAGAGGCGCCCCTGGTGAGGCTCATGATGTGCTGCAGACACAGAAAGCACTGCTTGACAGAACACTAAGTGACAGGACTGGGCACCTTGTGTTTGAGAATGACATAACCAATAGATGTTTTTTGTAATATTAACAGCATCTAAAGATGTCCAAAGAAGATAGGCCAAAGATATTCCTCAGCTGAGTGTCCACATTAAAAAAAAAATACGTAAGAGAAATGTAATTTCAAGTAATAATGTGAAACTTTCTCTACAGCCTGTCAGGTTGTCCATACTGCACTAATTTGCTGTGGTCAACTATTCAGCCAACAAACAAGCTGCAAACATACCCCAAAACCTCAACTGCATTTCACTGCAACACTTTAAAACATGTTCATCTTGCATTCACTTTTTTGTTAGAATATTTTAAACAATGCATTTAAATTTTATATTGGCATTATTAAGAACAACTTAACTTGCATTTATGAAAATATTGAGTAGCGATAGGGATCTTTTTGTGATTTTATATTTTAAAAGGTAGGTATATGTGTGAATGTGTGTTGGGGGTGAAGGTGGGGGTGGGGGCGGCTTAAATATACAGGGTATTCTTATTTCCTTGGCTCACGAGAACCAAGAAGCACGACCTCAGCAGAATAGAAAGGGATCGCACGGTATGCAGACGATTATCGAGAACACCGAGGCGCTATAATGACAGCAATAGGCATTGTTCTACAACGCGTCAACTAGCATTTAATAATAATAATAATAATAATAATAATAATAATAATAATGAACCTTCCCATTGATTTCCAAGCATTGAAATGTTCGGTGTTAAAGGGGTCTAACACTGAAAAACGCGAGTTTTCACGACGAAATAACTAAATTGCAGGTGTTACACGAGACATCTGCACGGGATTAGGCATGTGTGATTGTTTGACAGTTTACAAATACTGCCGATGCTGTTAACCGCATTTAAAATGCCTGAGAAGTCAAAATGCTTTAGATTATTCTCCTCATTGGATGATTTAAATGGAATCGTTGGTACTAGATAAATACACACCAAATGTAACCCTGCTGCCACTCTGTTCTTCTGAGTCACTGAGGTACACTAAAGATTAAAGACCAATGCCATTATATTTCTGTTCTGTTTTCCCAGTATAAAACACAATTATAGTGCTAATGCACAAATCCCAGTCTTTCAGCTAAGATTGATAAAGAAAATCAATAAGAGATACTGATTAACAGCAGTACATTTCGGCAGTTAACAATCCAAAGGTAAACAATCGCACACGGCGAATACGTCGTCGATGCAAAATAAGAGTTGTTTACGCTGTGCTGTATAATATGTGTTGTATGAAATAAATCAACACTACATTACGCAATCAGATTCCACGGCGGTGGACTCCCTTACTCTTTAAACTCTCCTTTCCCATTAACCATAGGACCGATATTTAAGGATAGCACACACTACGTCACCACGCTGCACTACAATAATTGTATTATTTTTTTAATCCCAGATACTTGTTTGTCATATATCGGCAACGGTATCATATTAACCCGAGAGAACGACTTTATGAATACCGCTCGAAGTTGTTTTTCTTTTTAGCCTGCATATTTTAAATATTACAGTAAAGAAACAGAACAACATACAGACCAGACAAATCAAATCCAATAGAAATCAAAGGACGCAAGCATAATTCTAAGACAAAATCGTAAAGAAAGCATCACAGTGGAGGCTGGAGAACTAAACGAATAACTTTCGACAAATATAAGTTCGCAGGAACACCTGCGCACATCTAAATTGGGGTTTGAGGTAAAATGAGTTAACCGACAGTAAATATGCATAATTTGATAAGGGCTGGACGATAAAACGCAGATGGAAATTCACTAAAGTTAAGAGAATAGATCGCTGAAATGCAATGTAAAAACAACGCGTTTGGGCTATTTAAAAGGCATTTCCTCAAAAAACAAAAAAAAAAAAGTATGGGTTGAAAATCAGTGTAACGATTCATAATGCATAAATACTTAAAACGTCGAGCAAAGCAGGGATAGGGAAACACAATACCTAATACCGGTATGACACGTTTGTGGCGACTAAGAAAAGCAACAGATTAATTGCGAAATATCAAAAAACAGTTTTGCGCAATGTCGTTGCAATGTTTCTTTGCCCCAGAATAACTCAACTAAGAGTAAATTAAGTAGATCTTCTCTGACCCAAAAAGATAGAAACAGACTGGAATTGTACTTACAAGCATATGTCATTGCAAAGCTATCACTGATATTGACCAAATCCACTTGGGGCACCAGTTTGGGAATGTCCTGATGGTTCGCGAGTGCAAACCGGAACACCTCATATTCATGTGAGCCGGTAGGGAACAATACCCCTGAAAATTAAATAAAATGTACAGTTATTATGCTCCGCAAAATGATAGAAAGCGCACGCTTTCTATCATTAAAAGCACACACATTCATTAAGAAAGCATCAATCGGACACTGCATTCTATAAAAACCATCCAAATTGTAATAAGTGTAAATTTTATGGTGCGTTTATTTAAAAGCTTGATCACAGTCAACCAAAAAGTGAAGACAACGCTGTCTGAAAACAGGTGTTCTCCATATCGCGTGTAAAACACTGACAAGTACAAAACATTGTGTTACTTTTTAACGTTCATGTTTTTACTCACCGATATTGATATTACTTGGAAAACTTGAACTTAAACACACCCCCAGAAAACTGGTGCAGAGCAGGGTGAAGCTTCGCTGCATATTTCCTTTTGCATTGGCGAAGAAAAATTAGCCGAATTCCAACCATAGATCTGTCCGTGATTTGTTTTATTTCCGCTTTCCTCCTTTTTTATGTGCGCCAACTATACCGCCTCTACAGCAAGTGACTAGCTGGATTAGGAGAGATCTTCACGAGACCACTCTTTTCGCTCTCCGCGCGCAGTTAATACTAATGTCCTTGGCTTGGCTACTAAAGAACCGTGGCTGCCAGCCCTACCAACGTTCCCTGGAGATACTGAGACTCAGGGGTGCCCGCATTATGCGCAAGTGAGAGATTCAGTCACAATGGTTTCCCCCTCATTAGTGCTCTGACCGTATTTCCTTGTCACCTCGCTATGAACAAATTTCCGTCTCTGTTATCCCACCATACGTCTTCTCGGAAGCGAGATCGGGTTTTTACGCCGTTTGGTCCTTTTTTAATCACAGTCTAGAATGTACCATTTACGCGGAAAATGTATGGTGATGCTCGCTTTGATAATTCCAACCACTTGAAAGTTCCGTTCGTATATAAACCCTAGGTCTGATCTTTATATTACAAAATGTTTACTTAGTCTTAGTTTTTAATTTATCTGCTTTTACGTCACATACCTCGCTTTACCACAGTGGCTTCATTTCACTTCAAGAACTGTGCAAGATTTGTATTTAATCCAGCATGCTTTTGCGAAAATCGAAATATTAACCATTCAAAAGTCTGACCTTATATTTCTAGACCTTCACTGACCCGGTCTTTTGGGCATTCCGTCGTAGTTGTAATAGTTAATGAGTATTATTTGTATTTTATTATTTATAAGTGACATACCATTTTTTTATTTTTTTTTTGTATTATATAATGCCATCTGTGGGATTGATCTGTTCTTGAAATTATATTTTGCTGTAATTTTTACCTTTACGTTTTCAATCGTTTTCCGATAGACCTTCCTTTTTATTGTCTCTATAACTGTAATTCAATTTGCGATGAGGACATCTACTGAAAGTACCTTTACAGTAGACATAATTAGTGACTAGCGGATCTTCATAGTCTGATAATTAAGATAAGTCTTGTTTGTTTGTTTGTTGGTTTGTTTGTTTGTTGTTTTGTTGTTAATTTAGTTGGATCCCATAGGCTACTCTGATACATGAAGTAACTTGCATCGAAAACAACCCAAAACGACCCCAGCCAAATATAACAGTTTGTTGTGGAAGTCCAGCTGCCCAACTAATGTTTGTAGCAACATTTCCTTCGTGTTTGGGACGTTATATTCCTCTAACATCATAACAAAACAGTCCACTAATGAACAATTAGAAATATTCCCACGAAGCTCCATTGATCTCGACTATCTCAGTAAATTAGTTCTTAGGTCAATAACCAGTATGGCGTGGGGTTGAAATCTTAACAGAAGCACTGCCGTTGTACCCTTGAAAAAGATGCTTCAGAAAAGAACCAGCTGTTTTCATAAATAAGTGTGATAAGATCTGACGTTGTCTCATAAAATACGTATTTAGATAGTAGTTACTGCGTAAATATATATATGTGTGTGTGTGTGTGTGTGTGTGTGTGTGTGTGTGTGTGTGTGTAGTTACGCATAATTACAGTGGTATTATGCCTAGTTCCACTGTCCTTAGTAACGCTTTCGTCGCAATCTATTCTGAGACAATGGTGTACTGAGATGCAAAAATGCATTTCATAAAACGCGTTCAGCGTGAACGTAAAGGGTTTCGGAAGGTATACTCACTGGTATTAAATTTAAATATCATTCACCAACTTTTCAATATCATTATTATTCGGAGGGGAATTCATGTTGAACAAAGTATTTGATTTTAACAGTAGATTAATTGCAGTTTGCGTTATCGTGCGTTGGTCCTGCGTTTGTTTATGGAATTAAGTTCTAAATCCATTATTATAATACTTTGACTCAATTAGGATTAAGGATAAGCTATTTATCAGACGGAAACAATTCAGTTTGTCTAGCTGAGAGTAAAATTACTTTTTTCTTCATTGTTTCTAGCAAATAAAGGAGAAAAAGAACATTTTTTCTCGGACAATTAGGTTTTGCTGATTAAACGGTCATTAAGCAGAAGAGCATGAACAAAGTTTCCTTATTTTAGATTTAGCACGGATGTAAATTATAAACATTTGTCCGACGATGCAACGCCTGTGTGTATAACTGTTGGGACTAGGGTTTTGGAACTGGGGAAATTACTGTGATTTTGAGATCAGCGTGATCACTGAAAAAATATGAAAACTTTCTGTCACACTCATATCAGCTCAGAGGTTGGTAGAACACTTGTAATACACATTTTAAGGGGAGGAGCTTGGACGGAGCATTTTTTTCCCAAGTGTAATTTTACTTCAAAAGCAGCCAAAAGCACTGTTTAGTTATCAATAGACATCTCTGAGATCTGACGGTGTTGTGCTTTGTTTTAATGTAAGTCTTGTGCAGTTCTGGATAGACGTAATTATGTCAATAGATCTATCAAGTTCTATGCACGTTTTTTTTAAACAGAGTTATTCCACGGCATGTTTAGAAAAACGTCAATGTTCATTCCAGGACGGGTGTACAGCGGTGTGGTATGATTATACGATATGCTGCAATCTCTTTCCTCTTTGTTTTCCCTTCCCAATTGTGATGCCATGTTCAGCTCAGGACAAATGTCCATTTATGAGAAGTCACCCTAGCAACCATATTGACTTAGTGCTTCTAAAAACAAACACATGTATTTTCAAACCACATCTGAGTAGCATACCATGTTACTTCATCCGCTCAACAGTATTACCTGATTTTACCACTGGGGGTAAAAAAGAGGAGCTTTACCGACTGTTTGTGCATGTTGTTATTAAGTCGAACTAAAACCAGGAGACACAGCGACCCTCGGAGACTTGGTTACTCTCACTCTGGAGCTATTTGTGTGTGAGATGTATCTTCCTCTGAAGCATGAACGGTGCATTTGAAGGTGTGCACAACAAGAATTTCTAATAACATATCTATAAGAGCATTTTTCAGACTGTAAAATGATGGAACTGTGCAAGAAACTAGAAACAAAATTTGATTTGTTGTACTCCACTGCTTTTTATAGGCCACGCAGGGAATGAAATATCAGTGTAGAAGTCACACTGATGTCATTTCTGCATTATTTTCTAAGAACATTCTTATAAACAGGCCCAATCATTGGAAAATAGGCCCCTTTGGTGGCTTGCAGTGGGTCGCTGTAACTATTTCCTTGTCAGTCATACTTTCTGCAAGTGATGCAACTGTACTCGGGACGTCTCCAGCAACACCAGCAAGATGGTTGACCGGTGATCTTCTTGCTGGGTTCAAGGACAGGTGTAATTAAAAATACATAAAATAAAATCACTTTTCCCAATTCCTGGGTACAGATCCAGGTTATGCAGGCAGGAGTTAGGTAGGCGTCAACAGATTTTTAAAAATTACACTCCTTCTATTTCATGAAGGACTACCTAAATAGCATATTTGTTATTTGATACTTTCAACGTATTACTTTGCTCGCACACAGGTGGATTTTTAAGGCTGGGACCAAATCCAATATTTGGCAACCCAGTCACTGCACTTTACATAACTGTATTTAACAGTGTTTTCTGAGTAGAAGAAATAATATACTTACAACAAGAAATAAATACGAGTTAAGACGAGGTTATTAAAAGCATTTCTAAATTTCATATTATAAAATATCTACTCTGTGCCAACAAGGATCTTTCTGCATCCTAATCAGTAAGGTGTATAATCACACCAGTTTGCCTCTTCTCAGAATTGAACAGCTTAGGTGTCATTACTGAAACCTGGGTGCTTACAAGATACACTGTACAGCCAGTGCAACCAATTTTTTGCCTCAGAAAATCTCAAATTGTGAACCACCTTTGTGAAGATGCTGCTTAAATTTCTTTACAGAAACTAAAGTTCTAAAGAATGTGAAACACTTTGCGCAAATTACGTTTCGTCCACTGTTTACAGTAAGCTCAGAAACACTGTTGTTGCTTTATACAAATTCTACCATTTTTTACTGGACTTAAGAGCTGATTATTTAATACGCTTTGAGAAGTGATTGGAATCACAAAGCTGTGTACTATGCTGGTCACTTGGTTAATAACGCAATCAAAATGCCCACTAACCTATACCAAAACAGAATAGGACATATTGAATTTCCAAGTTGTGATTCTTTATAAGATCTTATGATCACATTACAGCACCAGAATATTCTGTGCAGACACATGACTTGTTTTAGCAGCGTTATTTTATACTTGTGCAATAAATAAATATGTGGTAGATTGGAAAGAAAAAAACCCTACCTTTCATGCAAATTTTTCTACTGCTTCTCAACAGTCACATCGTGCTACAGCTGTAGGCTAGCACATTCCCCAGGATTCGTTTTATAAAGTAAAGGAACAGCACGTTTGTTTTCAGATGAGGAAGGAATGGGGGTCGAATTTGCTCGTAAGACTGGCTGTATCAGCTTTTCCTCGCGCAAAAAAGGGGGTGGGAGAGGCGGACAGAGCGGAGCTAAATATCAAAAATCAGTAATTGTTCTCATTTTTAAGGTAATAAACAGAAGCCCTTACTTCAGCACAACTTTCAAGTTAACCAAAATATCGTCATAATAAGCCAGGAACTGTTTAAACTTCTTGCTTAAGCAAATTAACGATGTAACAGAACACATTTCAGAACAGAAATCAACATCAAGTGTTTAAAAAAAAAAAAAAAAGAGTTACAATGTACATTTTATTATCCATTAGTGCGTGTCAGGACACATATTCAGGGCAAGAGAAAAAAAATAATTATATTCAAATAATCATAAAACAAAAAAGACTCTGTGCAAGCAGAAAGTAAACACTTTTTATGGTGTTATCTAAAATAAAGGAAACTCAAACACAAAGTACACCGTACAGACCACACTCAAACACCCACTAGGCTTGTCACACAGCAATCCGTGCCCACTCTCTCTCTCTCTCCTCCGGCAACACCGCTTTTTCTGCCCTGATTGCCTAGAGCTGGCTGACGAGGGGAGTGGAGCCAGCTGTGTGAGGGTGTCTGTGGCGATGCCCCAAGTGTGGTTGTTCATCCTCAGTCCGGCCCTCACCGGGTCGATTTACCCGGCTTACTTACGGTGCCGCAGTGTGCCACGTACGTGTTAATCAATCTTCAAATTTGATCACATCCTTTCACACAACAACTTTAGAGCTGCTACAGTTGCTGAACAGAAAGCAAAGCGTCCAGACATCGGACACGTTCTTGACCATCATCAAGATAGCTGCTAGTGAAAAAATCAAATGTGCATGATATTAGTGATGGATCATTTGTGTTGTGGCATACCTGGGAGGGAGCAGATGCGTAAATCATATATAATAACAACAATGAAATAATAGTAACAATAATAGTGACAGTAATAATATGTCTAAATGTAATAATGATGAAAACAAAGACAGCTGAGATCCCCCCAGTACATGCCCCTTCATCAAAGAAAATGAATCCTCGGGTTCGGAATTCCACTGCAATAAATACATTTCTCCGTATCACCCAAAGGAACAATAAATGGATTATTATGTTTGTGTGTGCTTGTTATTCTGTCTACAGACTTGATTACAGCATTGTCGACTGATACTAGAGAAGCTCGAACTGTAGCAGGCTTGGGATCGCTGCCTAATCCATGTTGATTTTCACAGCCGCAAGATCAATACGACCTGGAATGCCTGTTTAATTCCAGCTCGGGGTTTTTAATTGTGATGTGCTTTCGACATGTAACTTAATTAAATGTTGTTCCCTCTGTTGATTTTGCTGCAATTCCCAATACTTCTGCGTAGTCTTTGGTGGAGTAGAGACCAGGTGGCCTCACGAGGGGCTCAGTCAATGAAGGCGCTGAATCAAACCCAGACTGAGGGCTATGACCTGGATTTGGCAGGTTTTAATCCAGCTGTGTCATTTGCTGACTGTGACTGGGAGAGCACAACAATTGGCACAGCAAACAAAATTATGCACCAACCAAAATTCAGCCATTGGTCATATTACACCTAACTGCATGATCAAATCTTTGCTGTGATTCCTAAATGCTGCTGCATATTACAGGTTAATCGTTGTTGCCTGCCTGTGGTACAAGTCTTAACCAGCACCAGTATTTGAGGGGTCGGACACAATTTGCAAACGGGCCAAAAATTTGCTAGTAACATAGCAGATAAATTGCTGACATTCTTAGCATAGGCAATCACTGATAGGTATCCATGCAAGCTCCTTTGCTGGATCATAGCCTGTAGGCTTATTTTTAAATTCACGTGATATGATGTTTCCACTCATATTCTGTATAATTATTCGGTGCCATTTCAGATTCTCTAATGAAGCTTGATAAAGAAAAGTGTCTGCATAATAAATAAAAAAAATAAAAAAATAAAATTAAAAAACAGGCATAATAGGTATAATACAGAAGACATTTTGCTGATTTATCTTCACCGGCTCATACCTTGGTTGGGTTGGTGACTCATCTACTGAGCAGGTCAGTGGCAGGGGCTAAAATGGTATGGGGAGTACCCTCGGGGTTTGGAGTGTTGTTATGATTGGAAGAAATAAGATACAAAAACAGGAAAACACTTTTATTATAGGCATCAATCAAGTATAGAAAAGTGCAGACTAAAGTGAGTTCAGTTAAAAAAGGCAGCCTGCATGATATATGATTAGTCAGTCAATTGATAAACGTCAACAGTTTTTGATAGGACATACTTGACATGTGTGGTTTTGTGTTTCACAGCAACTTGAGGGTATCAAAATGAATTGCATATTCAATTTGACATGGATAATTCAAAGTTCTCAGGTGGCCCAATGAGCAAATGGCCCAATAATGGTGCCACCCCAGGTCTCAACATTGTTCATAGTTTGATATGAAACCCAGTAAAGAGGGCAAAGACCAAACTCTGGACCTGGCACTTATTGTAGATGGGGGACAGTGTGGTGGTTCCTCTCATCACCTAAATATCCAGGTTGTTTTATGCAGCTCTTTTCCCCTCTCTCTTGCACACTGGATAATTGCCTTTCCACCCCGCTGCCTTTGGCGGGACACAGAGCTTTTTGGGTGTTACCACGGTAATACTGATTGATGGAGTCAATGCCTTGCCGGTTCCAGAACATCAATCGCCTCTGCCACAGCGACGTGACGAATTCCGAGGAACAAATTATAATCGGCCAGCGCATGATTAATTCCCACAGGGAAAACGGAAATGTTTTGAATATCTGCAAAACCTGTCAGGGTCACTAGCCTACGCGGCGCTTGCGGGTTCCCGAAAATATGAACAGCGCAAAGGAGAGGACCACGGCGGGCTAGTTTTTTGTTTCAGCGAACGGACCCTCCTGTGACAGGCGATGGGAGGCGGGCCACATTCTTATGGCAAGATGTCCGTGACCATTAGCAGAGAGCCTAACGATGACACAAGCAATGCAATGAAAGAGCTTGTGATGATGAGAGACAAGGTTAAGAGGGTGGCGTCAGGGTCCCGGGCACACCTTGTCACCGAACGTCCCTTGGAGATTCAACTGAAGAGATGCATTTTGGATCAATCAAAACAATTTACGGGCTGACAGCGACAACAGAATTTCCCGAAACGAGATCGGACAGTGTGATGGAGAGGTCGCACAATTATTAATGACTGCCCGCACCTCGAAGGACCAGTCTCCAGTCCTCCCTCGAACCACTCTAAGGGGGGGAATAAACAGGGAGGAACGAATAACATAGGCAATGCTGGCGAAAACTTTTCTTTCCGTGCTGCAGTCAATGAGTCACACTTTGAAAAGAAATGAAGGGGTCGTGAATAGATGCAGTTTCATTGTGCTGGTAAGTGTAGCCTCGGAGTGAGGCAAACGGTGTGGGTTTCCCCTTCACCTACTCTGAAAGATGCAGATCATTTAAAAAAAGGCCCAGTGTCCCCTCCTTTGTAACAGCAGCGAAGATGGAGCTGGGGACTGTCACTACCTGTATTTTGTTTAGAATTTGGGAGACTTCATATATTCGTATTGACACATTGCAGCTGGGACAAACTTTGGGACAAAGCGAGAATAAACTATTGAGACCATCCATCACAGCCCATGCGGCCTGAAGTTTCAAACGCAATGGAGATCATTTCACATTACTACCCCAGTGGCGCATAAATCCTTCTCGAAAGGAAGACTGTGTTACTGCTGCAAAGGTGTCCCATCAAAATTACACTGGGGAACTGGGCAAGTTTCTCTAGGGCTATTACTCATTGGAATGGAATTACAGAGTGTCATTTTGGTGCCAGTGTCAGGCGTTTTTATTTTAAATGGGTTGGCCGTGGGGGTTAAGTACCCTTACGGGTTAAGAACTCTTATTTTAATATTTTTAGATACTGGATTTTTGAGTTCCATGAGCTGTAAGCCATAATCACCAAGATTAAAACAAAAAAAGGCTTGAAATATTTCACTTTATGTGTAATGAATTTAGAATATATGAAAGTTTCACTTTTTGAATTAAATTACGGAAAAACTCCACAATATTCAAATTTTTGGAGATGCGCCTGTACACACACACACACACATATAT
>JAOYSI010013173.1:21144-36135 GCA_025775065.1 Hiodon alosoides | reverse complement strand
AGTCAGGTGGCTTAGCGAGCGAGCTCATGTGTAAGTTAAGTCAGGTGGCTTAGCGAGCGAGCTCATGTGTAAGTTAAATCAGGTGGTTTAGCGAGCGAGCTCATGTGTAAGTTAAGTCAGGTGGCTTAGAGAGCGAGCTCATGTGTAAGTTAAGTCAGGAGACTTAGAGAGCGAGCTCATGTGTAAGTTAAGTCAGGTGGCTTAGAGAGCGAGCTCATGTGTAAGTTAAGTCAGGTGGCTTAGCGAGCGAGCTCATGTGTAAATTCAAATTCTTTCGTCATTCTGTAATAGATTTGGAACTTGACCTTTTTTCGTCCAAAATATTTAAAGTTCAGATTGGCAGTTGTTTTACCCGAGTAGCTTCAGTAGACTATTAATAAAAGTAAGGTTTGTAAGGTTTGCAAGTCACCATTCGTTCCGCTGTTTCATGTGGGAAAGCAAAAAAAAGCCCTGCTTGTTAGCCCGTTGCGTATGGTGAGGCTTGCGGCCACACCTGGAGCTGGTCAGGGATTGGTGGGGAAGACGCGGGATGCGTGGCACACGACTCCTGGATATTTTGTGCAGTATAAAGGATTTCACCTGCATCATTAGCGCCACGCCCTATAAAACTAGCCTGCACTGTGTCCTTTGCTGCTCCACAACCCGTTCCAGAACGCTGCGGTATCTAAATGCACCATCCAGTGTGTGACGGTTATTGATGTGATTTGCATTTGTCGGACTACATTTGCACATTAAAATAAACTCCCATGTAAACTGGCAAGCAGCAATAGCGGAAACAAAACAGTGGGACCGTCGCCCCACTCCAGTCGTCACACTTCGATTTTTGCATGTAAATAGCCCCAAAGGTTTTATCACAGCGCCAATGGAGGCCTTTCACTTGATTTGATTGGTAAATTAATATATGACAACAGCAGCAAGAAAAGATGCAAATGGAACTGATTATATGCGAAACTGACTGATTTAATCTGCATACTCCCCCTGCAGTCAGCTTCTCAAGGCCCTTGTGACAAAAAAAAACCAAAAAAACAAACAAAAAAACTGGTGTCGTTGTTCCTGGCAGCTCACTTGTCTGGAGATTACAGAAAACTAATTGACATGTCGTTTTGATCATGTTAATTTTCTTTCAATAGACCCTGGTGTGGAGTGTGGGGGGGGGCATATCTAAGTTTCGCTATTTTGCTTGAATTTGCAATGGTATGGATGTCGCACCCGTTAGTAAAACATCCCTGGTGAAACATAGCTTTAGTCGCAATGAAGGAACACGTAACAATTGGGTAACAACAGCGATCAGAAGCACAGTTAGCGAATGCTTTAAGTACCGCGTTTGCCGAGTACTATGCGTTCGTTAATTTCCATTCCGGCTTGGATTTGTGCTGAAACGGTAGAGCTCTGGCGCTATTCTGAAGGGAGTGCGGATGGAGCGCCGTTGGAGTGCGGTTGGACCGCGGTAGTGCCCTGCTGGTGGTAAACACGTAGTCAGTCGACTCATGTCAAAGAGCGGATGTGCCGGCAATAAGCTCTCCCCACGCTCGCTGTGCGGAACGCTGCTGTAAAATGTTTGCAGAAGCTCTCCGGATAGCAACGCCCAATGGCTGCCGGCGTTGCCTGAAGCCAAATGTTTGCTCGTCTCTGAGCAGCACGTTCGAGTCAGCGCGGCGGCTCCTAAACTGCGTCCGCACGTCGCCGCTGAACACATCGTATTGAGTCTTACGGAGCTGACCCCCAATATCACCTCTGTTGTTCTAATTAAGGAACACCGGTGATGAGAACGGACATTTCTCTCCCTTTCATTCACCCGTGGTGGCGACGGGGTATTGCCAATGCCAATAACGGGCCTCAGTAAATTTCAATATCAGAAAGACAGCCCCGTATTGGAATGTGTTATGGGGTTATTAGCTTGAAAAAGTAGTGTAGACACGCAGTGTCTGTGCGTGTGCGTGTGTGTGTGTGTGTGTGTGTGTGCGTGCGGGCGTGTGTGTGTGTGTGTGTGTGTGCGTGTGTGTGTGTGTGGCGGCTATGAGCGTGTGCGTGTGCATGCGTGCGTACGTGTGTGTGTGTGCGTGTGTATGTGTGCGTGTGTCTGTGCGTGTGCGTGTGTGCGTGTGTGTGTGTGCAGAATGCAGTGTCGCTCCTGGGCTCCCACCGCGCGCCGCTGCAGCGGAGGGCCGGGCGCCGCGCCTCCATGCTGATAGGGGCTTATCTGAGAGAAACAGGGATTTGAAGAGAAGCAGAATGGGGGTTGAACAGCGGCGGGCCGGCGTGAATGCGTGCAGATCGGTGGTCGGGAAGCGCCCACAGAGCTGCCGTCCTGGCGGATCGCCACTCGTGACCAGCTTCTAAAATAGGTGACTGACAGAGAGTGCTGGGGGGGGGGGGGGTGGCGCCCTGCAGAGAGGCTGGGCGTTGCAGTGTGATGGGTGACCTCTTTCACACCAGGATCCTCTCTGACGGAGATGAGAGGGCAGGGCGAGCATTGAACATGCTGCCTGTAACTGTCAGTGCGAAAACAGCACAGGGACGAGAGCCTGGTCTCTGGGATATGTAATGTTATTTGCTTATTTTCCACTCAGCCTCCTCAAATGTCATGGAATTTCCCATGAATACTAATACCATGCAGCAGGAGATCTGCTTCGTCTCCATGCTTTTATTGATTCTGTTCAGATTTCATGTTATTTTCCGTTTGGATTTGTGTGTAGTATCTTCTGCTAATCATACGGCAGGCTTGTTGCTGATAGTGAAAACGTAGGGAGTAACAAGTTTCATTTTGGGCACTTGATTAAAGCAAATAGGATCTTGAATAAAAAGGACAGGCTCCTAGGCCCCTTATGCAGTGTTGGTACCAGATTAGCAACTGTCACTGAGTGGAACAATGCTCACGATATCCAGAATATTCCTAAAAGCTGCTTAGAAGTTGCAGTGACAGTGCTTTACAAGTGTGCACTAAGAACACTTAATAATCCCATGATCTGACAAAACCACAGAGGGAGGTTAAACTAGTTCTGTTGCAAAGTGCTACTCACTAATCGTAACAGGCCTGTGTTTGTTTTAATTTTTTTTCTCCGTAATTCGGAACCGCTAAGTATTTTTGTGTTTTTCTCAAAACAGGAATTGTCAATTGTTCTAATGCATTCTGGCTCGTCCCTATGAATCCTGCCCCCCGCCCCACACGGGGATGTTGATGAAGTACGACTGGTCCCCATAAGTTTTTTACTCGCTCTGATTATCAGGTTCAGTGCCGATTGGTGGAGAGGCATTACGCTCTTGACGGCACTGAAAGCCAGAAGGTGACAGGAACAACAAATAGGAGAGACTGGTTGGTGACCAGCCCAGAAAAGCCCGGTCGCTTTACCTGTTACAGCCCAAATGGCACTCCGCCGGTCACAATCCACAAATGATTATAGGGCTCAGTCTGAACCGGGGCGAGCGGCTTTAACCACTGACCACTGTTTAGATACACATACATCTTTCAGTGTCACAGAACGTGGCTGCTGTAATATCGATCCACAGTTCATGGTGCATGGATCTATCAAAAACACCAGACTGCGCTTGAGAGCGGTCTTCAGGTTAGAGAACCAATTTAGAATGAGAAATTCCCTCTCTTGTATCGTTTTGAGAGTAACAAAATAATGAACTGATAATAATTAGTGATTTAAGTACCTTATTTACTGAGGCACTGCGTACTTACCATCAGGACCTTTGCTCATCCTTTGTGCGCGTTTAGCATGTAGCAATATGTCCGCATGTAGTGTGCTTAAGCCCTGTCATATTGATGTTGTTATGTACGATTTTGCATCCGTTTGCCAGAATTGCTGCAGCACTCTGTTCGGTTTACTGCTTTAGAATTCCACGCACGACGCATCCTGCTTAACAAAATTAGATGTTCCTCTGAAATTGGATTTGGGATGAAAGAGAACATATAAATGGATGCATTTTGGAAAGCTGACAGTTTTCATTTCTGTTAAGAAATTTTTGTATTTTCTATTTTGGTTAAAACACATGGTCTAAAAGGCCATGGTTGAGTTAGAGCGAGTAAAGGAGGGAGAGTAAAAAGTAAATCTCCAGCCAGTAGCTACAATCTTGTCAAGATCAATAATGCACAATAGCAAGTATGGAGGGAGAAATGAGAGGCCAGTAGAGAACGTGGGTGTAAGGCTGGCAAAATTAAACACATAGCTCACCTGAAGTACGTTCTCTTGGCTTTGGGTAATCATGTTTGCTCTAAATGTCAATGGAAATGGCAAGCCTAGCAGGAAGTATATCCCACATCTTTATCATTTCAGTGCCGGTGATCTCAAGGTCTCTTATGTGCACTTGAAGAAGAAGAAGAAAAAAAAATCAAATTAAACGCAAATCCCATCAAGCTCTCTACTGCAACCCGGGAGACACATTAGTTTGAACGGTCACCACCGTCCACATACACGCACATGCACATGCACATGCACACGCACACGGGCACGCACACACCACCCACCCACCCCACACACCATACCCCCGTGCGACTGCTCTAACTAAAACACAGGACATAACAAAGTCCATTATCGTCACAGACAGGCCGCTGGGACAGTTGTCACAATCCTTTAAAATTAATGCGCCCTGTATCCCCTGGTTGAATCCTGTGCAAGGCAATAAATATGGAAGCCCTTAATGAAAGAATGTCAAGCGCTAACGGATGGCAAGTCATGTACAACTCATGACGTTTTCTTTTTTAACTAAAATTAAAAATTAATAATATTGTATTGCCAATAAATTCTCATATTGAGCTGTATTTTTACGCTTTGGTGGTTTATGTGCACCGGGTTGTTACATGTTCCAAGGCAGTGGTATAGAAATTGGATCATTTTTAAACGGCAAGATTATTTTGCGTGGGGCTTTCCTCAAAACCTATGCACTGGGCATTAAGTGGTGTCATTATATTGCATGGTACAACTCTGTTCTGTTCTGTTTGGAAATTATGCGAAAAAGCCTTATCAGTCGTGGGTGGAATGAAGATGGACCATTTCAGCTATTTGGGGGTTATTTAATGTTCAGGTAATCCTGAAAAAAAAAAAAGAGGTAATCCTCTTGGAAGGAACTGGGGATCATAAGAATAACGGTAGAGAGGACTGATAGCAGCAGGGAATTCAGTTACCGATGATTGATGTTGAGGGGGGTCTCAACACCGCAAGCCACGCAGAATGCACGGATTTGACATTTTCACCAACATGCAAAATGAGTACACATTGATACACCCTGAGATTTTTTAAACAAGCTCTCTATCTGCATACATCTTTAGAGAAAAAGAAAAATCTGATTAATAGTTAAGGTGTGTTGGTACTGCATCGATTTATCTCCGATTCCATGACCAAAATTCAGTAGCATTGAAAATGTCTCCATTTCAAAAAGCCCTTCATAATCATTAGATTATACAATTAAAAATCATTTTTAACTCTACTGGACGTCTTAAAGGAATAGAATTGAGATAACAACCAGTTTTTTCGAAAGACAATGTCAGTCCATCTCTTAAAACAAAACAATGGCAGTGACTTCAGTAAGGAGTCTGAGATCAGTTAGTGTCATGAATAATAATAAATATCTCACTTTGTCAAAGTCAGGAGGCAAGGTTTCTGTATTCAGTGAATTGTGGCAATACTAGCTTTCAGTTTGTATTGTTTCACAATGTGATGCAGTGGTGCATCTTTAGTTTACAATCGTCCACGGCAGTTCTGCCCCCCACAGGATTATTATAGTACTAGCATGTAGTGCCAGAAAGCACAACGGTTTTGTTGGGCTGCTCGCCTCCAGAAAGAGCTCCCGATCTTTCGGGACTACTTCCCGTAACAGGTGTACGAGATGGCGGCAGAGAGACGGGGGTCCATAAATGGGAAGTGAAATACCCAGATCCTGAACGATAGCCCAGGTCTTAATGAGATGCAAATTTCAAGCCCCTGGCATGCGCAACACAAATTGCTTTCTGACAGTATATTTAAGATGGTAATCGAGTGTCATTTACTGCAGCCAATTGGATTTGAATTGCCTGGCTTTCTGCTTCCTCCGGAGTAATTGCACGCGTACACATGTGCGATTTTCACCTTCACTCATGAGCGTGGCAGAGCTGAGTGCTTGAAAAATAAATGCCCATAAAGAAATACAGAAGGGTCCGTATATTCAAATACGCATTATTGATTCATTACAGTTAACGTTGAAATGTATCACTTTAAACGTAAGTCAAAGGTATTTTCAATGCTTTTTTGAAACCGCTGAAAATCGCCGTTCGTTGAATTCCCCACCTGGTCCCACCTTCAAGTTCCTTCTCCACCAAATGCGAGTAGATAGATCCCCACATCTTTCTACACAAAGATCATAGACGGCTTCCTTTGTGAGAGTGGCGAGAGTGTAGGACGTTATTTCTGAGTGTTTTATTTTAATCCGACATGCGGTACACACATTGACTGAAAATAACAGAAATAATCACTTCCAGGGAGTGTTGGATAACAGTCCTCATAGGCGCTGTTTAAGTTTAATGCATTTCATTGCCTAAGAACAAGAACTGATGTGCAGAAGTTTCTGAGTGTTTTTTTGTCCCATTCTTAACACGGTTCTAAAAGTTCTCCTGTCTCTGAACACTTTTAAAAAGAATGACAATACCTAACGGCTTGGTCACCTCATGGTCACAAGAACAACAAATCAACACTCTCGAAGCTGGAAAGTTTTTATATGTCGTTTTAATCTGTCACTGCTCTAACCCAATCAGATTATTTCCTTTCTTAGTGTACAGCAATATGACTTAACACATCCCTTAAAAGGACATGATTATTTTCAAATATCCCTCATTTTCATTCATAGAAAAGCTGACTTTTCCCCCCCACACCCCTCATCATCTTCTCTCTAACAAGTGCGCGTGGAATGGAATCTGTCTCGTTTGTTACCCATGTCGGGGTTGTGGTTTTGGGTGGTAGGAGTGTTCTGGTGCAGTAGGCACAACCCAGCTTCCTTTGCCAGATGGGAGAAGATTTGTAGAGCTAGTGGAGACAAGGGGAGGTGGCCCGTGCGGTGCTGGAACTGGCAAAGAGGACATCAGGCAGAAATCGGGATCCCATTTCTGTTATAAGATAACAGCTCTACTGCTCCGGGCCGCTGAGCTCGTTAACTGGAACGCAAGAGGCGCCGAGTGGAGCCAAAAAGCCTGGTGTTTGCAAGCAAAATATCTGCAGGGGGGATAAAATACACACGTACCCATTCTGATTTAAATGCACACAGCACACATTTTCTCAGACGTCCCCTCATTGGAGACAGCAAAAGATTGCCATGCAAAATGAATCAGAACAAATCACTGACTTAAACCCGCAATGGCAACCAGTGCTCCACGCTCCCTCACCGCCAGTCCGTCAGCTCTAACTGCTAGGTGTGAGGGCTTCTAGAAAGCGGGCGGGATCAGCGCAGTGGAAGTGGCGGCTTTATTTAGATTAGGAGGCAGCAGGCGACCGGTGCGTCAACGGCGCGTCTCCTCACCCACTGTGACTGGCATCTCAAACCGCCGTTCCGCCAGTCGAGCCGCGGCAGACTAATGGCCTCGGTGCTTAGGTAATGAGAGCGGAGACGGCCGGCGATGCATACTACCAGTCGTTCTTGGGATGACGCCGGAGTCTGATCGCCCCTTCTCTCACCGCATCGCCATGGTGACCGTCTCACTCCTTTTACTTGGCTACCAGGCTGCGGTTTTTCACATTTAAAAAAAAAATCGTTTAAAAAAAATGTCGTTTTTAAAGAAAAATTTTGATCGCTTGATTAGATTCTCAGCAGGTAACGTCATTCACATTGAAAGCTGACACAGCCTACCCAGACCAAGACCAATTGGAGGATGTGCATAGTGGTAAAAGGACTTCAATCAATGTTTACATAAAAATTTATGCCGGGTAAAAAAAAAAACTAAAGGTGAGTTTATTTAAAACAAAGGTTTAAAAACACAACGGACCAACACCACCTGGTGAAATGAGAAAATGGTGAAGGAATGGAGACACGTGGGGGTCCTAGGATACGGAACGGCAATAACCCAGCTCTTACTGAGATGCACATCTCAATTTTACTGGGGGTCGTGAAAGTCGTGAAAATCGTGAAAGTCGTGTGAAAGTGGTCAGTAAGGGGCAGATTGCATGCAAAGAGTTAAACCGGAAACCGTTAATAAGGAGTGCACAGCCTTTTAGTCAACTACATGCAGTTTAACATTTAACACAGTGATTCATTCACTGCAACAAAGTAACCAATCTATGTTAAAGAAAGAAAGTTAATGCAAAGTTGATAGCTTTCCTGTCAACTTACGGAAGATTTCATACACGTATCAGCAGAGAAATACTCAAATACATTCAGAGATTTAAGTAAGATTTTAAGATTTAAGTATTTTACAGGGTACAGCGTAACATATTTATCAAGGGAGAGGGGAGTTATTGAAGATTGCAGGCTTTCCAATCAACCCAAGGTAAATTCGCAGATAAAGAAATTCAAGGACGTTCAATTCAATTCAAGACTAATTCTTGAGAAGTAGTAACTTGATGTACTGATCGCCACAGTTCAGTCGTAGGGAAGATGATTCACGTTCTTGCACACTAGGAATGATGCATCGGGCAAAGTCCTGAGGAACTTCTCAAGGAGTCCTGTAGGAGAGTCTCCAGTTTATTACAGCCAGATAATAATGTGGACACATGCAAGTAAAGTGAAGAGATCCTGAATTTAAAATAGAAGTTGGGGTTTGTTTTAACCCAAAAACAGCCGAGTCCTAATGGTCAAACCGTGATCAGAGGTTTTTTTTTTTTTTCCACATGGGAAGGCCTTTAATTGAATACTGTCTACAGAGCTCTTCTCTCACTGATGAACCATAATCAAGAGAGACAGATGGTATATTTGCTGGTTTTAATGAAACGTTGTTTATTCCCATGTAATCGGTCTCCTGTACTCTATTTTTTGGATTGTTAAACATTTAAAATGTGTTTAAACGCTGATTTATGATGACACTATAACAACGATGCTGTGAACTTTTCAGAGCACGATGTGACTGCCGCTTTAAATGGATGAGCAAGTTTTTTTTACCGAAGTAAATTCTAACGCGAGTGCATGCTGGATTTTGAAAACAAGGCGGATTGGCGCCGGGAGAGAGATGTCGTTCAGTTGGACTGTTGTAGTCCATTTGTCCTAACAATGGCGACAGCAACAGAAGGTGTTAACTTGTCATTTGACAATGCACTGTTGCACGCCATTGAAATGATAGCAATGCAAAAAACCATGCCCTGTTTTGGCTTATTGTGGAGATTGAAGAGTCTCATCGACTTCCTTTCCTTTGAGCTAGAGAGACTCCGCGTCTGTATCTCGGCTATTTCAGTGGGGTGGGGGGGGGGGGGTAGTTGCTTTCAGGTAGTTTCTTTTTATGGAGGCTCAGGACGCCATGAATAAAACATTTTGCTGTACAAACTCTCATTAGGAAGATGACTGGTCTCCTATGGGAATTTACAGAGTGTAATACAAAATAAAATAGCAAAAAAAAAAAAAAAAAACCTTTAATTGGTAGGTAACCTAGGTGTCAACATTGAGATGGGAAGGGGAATCTCGGCAGTTAAACACCATTTGGTCTTTTGAAAAGGCCTTTGTTCTGCTGTATGTTGGCCTATCTCTCCCCTCTCTCTCTCTCTCTCTCTCTCTCTCTCTCTTTTTCATTTTACCTGAATAGTATTAACCCTGTTCCTGCAAGAATCCTCGGTTACGTAAGCGAATGGGACCGCTTTGAGAGGATCTGAGAGGAGCTCAGATTTAAAGCTCTTGCCTTGCTAGGTTGCTTTGCCTTTTCTGCATCTCTGGGGGTTCAGGGCTCTGGGTCCTTCAGTGCATCTACTTTGTGGGTTATGTAAATGCAGGTGGGTAGAATAATGGAAAAGGGACAAGATCCAAGTGAACGGACTTGTTACAATGTAGCGACAGCGAGTGCTGGGTTCAGCGGCTGTCGGGTTACTGGGCCGAAAGCCCGGGCCAGAGTGACGGACCAAGTGCAGATTTAGGGAGCACTGAGTGTCTCACAGCTTGGGCAAAGTTGTCTCATGTGGAGGGCTGTCAGAGCAATTCATAAACTTTCATCGGGACAAGGAAATCCAAATCGATGTTCTGCCTCCAGACAAACCCCCACAGGAAACACACGGCCCCATTTGCTGACACAGTTAGAAAAACTGCCAACTGCTGTGTAGAAAATGCCATTTTTCTACCGAGGAATGGATGGGAGGAAAGCTCTGCTTGTTTCTCTCCTCCAAACAGTCATGAAAGCTCATGGTACAGTTTGGCAGATCGGACTGGAGCTGCTCAGGAACCCATAGAGTGGGTGAGAATCTCATCCTTTTGTGTCCCTCAGAATGAACATTCTGCTGTGCCAATTCACAATATGATAAAAACATCTTTTAATGGTTGACCTGCTGTTGGCTTTGGTGACTATGAACCCGTGGGGTCCTACGGCAGCAGACAAGAAGTTGCAGAGAAAAGAAATGCCAAAATGTTAGAGGTCGCAGAGAAACCAGATTTTTATTTTATGTTATTTTATATTATTAAACTATAAAAACACCCACACACAAGCAGGATGATAACTTTTCTAACAAATCAACAAAGTAAACGCAAATCCATCAAGCCGGGATGTTTGCCTGTATTGTTATTTATAAACATTGCTGTAATGAGTGTAACATCCAAATTTTCATATGGTTTTATATATTTTCATATATTTAGGTATGGCTGACACGTATCAATCTAACGTTATCCAATACACACAGATCCTTGATAGTAAAATCCAGCAATACACCTTTTTATTCCTCAGGTTAATATTCACAGTTATTTTACAGGATTTTCAGCATAATAACAAGTTACTGCAGGTAATTTCCACAGAAAACATAAGAAAAAATATTTATTACGTACACATATATATACATATATATGTAATAAATATTTTTTCTTATGTTTACGTGTCATACCAAGAGGGTGTGTGTATGTATGTATATATTACACAGCTTTTTTACCAATGGTGTTTACCAGTCCCACGATGCAATACTTTAAATTAAATTAAACAACGTAAACAACGTAATACGGAACGTGTGCAGAGCCCAATAGTGTTCAGAGTAACTAGCACTTGTACTCTATTTTTTGCTAAACATAAACAAATTTGTTTAAAACGATGACATAACAACAACAATGCTGTGAACTATCAATTATTTTAAGAGCGCGATGTAACTGCTGCTTTAAATGAATGAGCTAGTTTTTTTTTTACTGAAGTAAATTCTAAATTTAACCAACAGGTTAAAAAATGTTTCTAGTCTATGTTATCATGGCAGCCTCGGTTTAAGGGTATCAGCCCCCGTGTTCTGCGTTAAAACTCACTTGATGTATTTTACGCTGCCAGCTCTAGCAAATGTACATCATTTGAATTTCCAACTCATGTATGTCTCAAGTGTAATACAGAAAAATGTACTTGTGGTTTGTTTCAAGTGATGAAGAAATGTTTTTTTATATGCGTTTCTTTTGCAGTTCCGGACTATCAGGCATGAAGAGATCCGTACGCGCTTAAGCCTCGCCGGGTGGTTCCTGGAAGCAGAAGAGGACCGTTGCTGGAACGAGGCCCCCACAGACTTCTTGTTCCACTGTGAGAACCTTGGAGCCATGTCCTTAGTCTGCAGTCCACTTGAGACTTAGCAACAAAAAAAAAAAAAAGCAGACGTAACCGTCACAAGGCCGCTGATAGGACTTTACGTAGAATGCCTTTGTTCATTTAAAAAAAGCGGAATTATTATTTTGCATCTTTTGATCAAACACCTTATTGGAGACGCTAACAGAGAAAACCCTTCAGTCGCCCACTACCATTTTTCTCCCTATTTTTCCTCCCAAAGCCAATGTCCAATGGAGAGGCCGAGACGAGAATCAGGATAGAACAAAAATAGATCTCAGACACTAACTCTGCTGGGTTTGGAAGCAGATCCTGTGAGCCTACTTCCACCACACTGACCCTATAGGAGGGTTCCTCTTGATGTGGAAAGACATCACCATCAATTAGACCAGATTAAAAGCACAACAACAGCAACATCTGTTTTGCCTGCTCTCAGTGGTGGATTAAAACCGACAGAAGAAAGCAGAAAAGGATTTGGGACTGGGCTTGAAAGATGACCAGGGAGTGGCACGCCCTTGGCACGCCCGCTGGCATGGCGTTGTTGCCCTTGTGCTTGGCTTGGCTGATGGCGAGAGCGTCGGCCCTGGAGTTCGGGGGCGGCCCGGGGCAGTGGGCGCGGTACGGGCGATGGGAGGCCGGATCCAGCGGGGAACTGAGCTTTAGCCTGAAGACCAACGTCAGCAAGGCCCTGGTGCTGTACCTGGACGACGGGGGCAACTGCGACTTCATGGAGCTTCTTATCGCCGATGGGCGACTGCAGCTGCGCTTTGCGATCCACTGCGCTGAGCCCGCCACCCTCCACATGGAGACGCCGGTCAACGACGACCGCTGGCACATGGTCCTTCTCACCCGCAACTACCGCGAGACCATGCTAGTGGTGGACAGTGAGGCCAAGGTGGCTGAGGTAAAGTCCAAGCGGCGGGAGATGGCGGTAGTGAGCGACCTGTTTGTGGGTGGCATCCCCCCGGACGTGCGCCTGTCAGCCCTCACCTCCAGCACGGTCAAGTACGAGCCCCCCTTCCAGGGCCTAATTGCTAACCTGAAGCTGGGGGAGACCCCACCTAACCTCCTCAATGGCCAGGGTATACAGAGCGACCTGGAGTACCTGTGCACCAAGCAAAACCCATGCCTCAACGGGGGTTTCTGCTCCATCCAGCACGGAGAGGTGCACTGCGACTGTACCCTCACCCGTTATAAGGGGAAGTACTGCAGCGAAGGTAGGATCCAGTCCTGTGCAAGAGCTCATTTTATTCACTGTACATGGATGCTGTGGGGTGGGGTGGTGCTATAAACTGCGGACTTCTGTAGGTATCCAATGGCCTTAAGAGGTAATGATCAGTAACGGAGGCAAGTCGTAGGTGATTCTTGTTTGGCAGATGAGAGATTAACGGGCATGCTTTCTCTGGTTGAGACGCACTCTAGGCTGATGAATGAACTCCAGGGCATTTGGAGAGTCAGTCCAGTGAGAACAATGGAGAAATAAGCAAAGGACAATCATCTCCTCTCACTCAGGGACCGAGCAGCGGCTGCGATGAGGACCTGTTATGTGTGCTGTAGCTATGTGTATCTGATTCACCCCACTTGTCTGAATTTACTGAGGAAAAAATGTATGTATTTCCCATTCGTACATTTCTTTCAAGTTTCAACGGCCAGTTTTAGAGGGACAGCGACTGTATGCAGTAGTTTTGGCTTTGATTGCTTTCCATATTTGTGCAGACCCTTTCTGTAGATCAGAGGCAGGTACTCCAGCAACCACATTTCACTACAGACTTTCTCTGTTGCTAAATCTTTTACCCTCTTCTCCACATGCATCCTCAAATCCAAATCCTACCAGTCGTCCCTTCTCTTGACCTCACCACCAGCTCTCTGAACCTGGTCCACCGCTCCAGGATATCGGTTCTTCCCGCTTTCCGCTTATCCTTCCTCTCATTTTACAACCTTTACATTTCAGTACCTTGTCCCGGTATATCTGCTCCTTGTAGTGGTATCGCTGCACTCTATATCTCACCCCCCTCCCCACCACCACCACCACAACCACCCTCACACCACTTATCTCTTTCACTCAACCTTACACTTTATTATCTCACTTTCTTTGCTTTCAGCTATCGCCTAGCTATCGATATTCCACTCACTTCTCTCGCTCTCTCCCTCTCCTTCTGTGACACAACCCCTCTCTCTCCCTCTCTCTCTATACTACAGTACAGTATAGTAACCGGCCAGAATGCCCTTTGCTCTCCTGGATGCCATATCACACCCTAGGTTTTTATTTGCCCTGATCTCTCAGATCATGGCCAGGTACTACACATTATGTAGACAATGGATTTGTGTCTCCCTGAAGTTTCCTTAACGTAAGCCTGCACACTTTATTTGAGAAGAGATTGCTTAAGCCAGTGGTTTACACTCAGTTTTTTTCTGTCTCACACAATTTCGTTTTCAGTTTTTTTTCCCCCACACCATGTGATTTGCTTGTTTCACATTTTAATTTAGTTACCTTGCTCCCGAAATTCAAACTGAATGAGTAGATTATGAATGGGTATATTTTATTGTCACTGATGACAATATAATATGACGGATTTGGTTGATAGTTGTTAGTTTGGACATGATCTTATCAATGGTGAAAACAAGTTCCCTCACCTCTAAGAATTAAGTTGATCTTTTCAATGTATTAAACAAGATGTTGGAATCTTTTTGATATATTATTTCCTTGGTTTAGCCAGCCCCTCATGAAGAACTAAGCACTAAGCACTGTTAAGCACAAATGTTTGTTTTTTTTGTCTAGATATAAATACGCATACTGCCTTTGATAGTTGTAAATATCAATGGGCATCCACCAAAGGAGTATGTGTATCTGTCTGATATAGCCTGTCTCAGTCTCGCCCCTCTCTCCCTCCTGTTTCAGTCTCGCCCCTCTTCCCTCCTGTCTCAGTCTCCCTCTCCCCCTCCTGTCTCAGTCTCGCCCCTCTCTCCCTCCTGTCTCAGTCTCGCCCCTCTCTCCCTCCTGTCTCAGTCTCCCTCTCTCCCTCCTGTCTCAGTCTCGCCCCTCTCTCCCTCCTGTTTCAGTCTCGTCCCTCTCTCCCTTCTGTCTCAGTGTGCCTCTCTCCCTCCGTCTGTCAGATTGGATGGCTGCTGTGCACGGATGCTCAGAGCAAATCCTGCCTGGCTGTTGGCTAAATTGAAAACAGAATACCAATGCGACCGTTTTGTGACTGCGGGAAGTATTTGTCCTTTAAAAAGCTACGTTGAGAGGCTCACTGTTTCTGTGTGTGTGTGTGTGTGTGTGTGCGTATGTATTTATACAGCACTTTGTGCTGAAAAGCGTTTTTTAGATTCAACAT
>JAOYSI010013163.1:8709-39404 GCA_025775065.1 Hiodon alosoides | reverse complement strand
CACACACACACACACACACACACACGCACACGCACACGCACACACACATACACACAGGCTTACACACTCCTCTCCTACCTCCATCTCTGGACCGAATAATCTGATTCATAGCAGCGCTCGCCAAGGCCTCTTCTCCATTGAGTCAAGGCTTCTTTTGTGCCCCTCTGAAAGAGAAAGAAATTTGGGGAGGATGAGCGGCAATGGGGCAGTGTGTGCATGCATGGAGTGGGGGTTAGGTCTAATTTGTGGCGATTGCCTGGTAGAGAGGGCTCAGAGCTAAAGAGATGCCAATTACCTTCATCAAAACAGCTTTCTTTCCTCCGAACAGGCAGGGCAAAGAAATTTGGTCTAACCTATCGCTAACTTTGCACAGTAGAATGAGCCCTAGGGTACATAAAGGATGACAAATTATATTTGCAGATTCAGCTCAACAAAGGTCAACCTGTCAGCCTATGTCAAAAAAAGAGAGACAAATACTCAGAGTGTTTTAAGATTGAGGGGGATTGCAGCCTTATTTCAATGGGGTGTGGGGGTTGGTCTGTGGAAAGTATGTGTAAGTTGGAAACTGACACATCAGTCGAGAGATTATCTCCATCCTGGTAGAATACATCACTTTGCATGTGGCAATGGGCTTTCGTTGGCTTCTGAACAAAGCTTCTTTGCTTAGACGGGATTGTTCTGTGGTCTGTGGCAGGTTTGGCGCCAGGCACAGGGCAGCCCAGACCCTCCAGGGTTGTAATTGTTGCAGTTTTCATTCCACATCAGGCCTGAATCATTTAATTGAATTCATTATGTTTAAAGTTAGTCAAATAAACTGTTACCCAGACTCTAAATTACTTGCTCAGAAGTTCTGATACAAAACCAAAATAAATTGCTAGCATAATAATTCCCAATGCTATTTTTTGCATGTTTAAATACCAACTACTGCACTGGTAAGCCCACTTCTGTTTAGGGTGACCTAGTAGATGTTGTATAACATTTTTAATTAGTTGCCTTTTACCTTTTCGTTAGCAAAGCTTAAAGAAGTAGCAAGGCCAAAACAGACCTACTGTAACCCCCGGCTGAACACACACCATTCCAGGATGTCTACGTCTCAGTCGAAGGCATCACAGTCATGTCAACCCACACGATTAGGAATCTCGGAGTCACCCTGGACTACGATCTTTCCTTCAAAAACCAAATCGCTTCAGTGGCTCAATCCAGCAGATTTGTTCTTACTAACATCAGGTGGCTCTTCCTATTCCTAAAAAGATCAATCAACAAAGTTGTTCCAGGCATTGGTGATTTCCTGCCTGGACTACTGTAATTCACTCCTAGCTGGCCAGCCTCCTCCACTAGACCTCTCCAATTGATTCAGAATGCTGCTGCCCACTTGTACTTCAACAACGGAAGTTCACCCATGCTACGCCTCTCCTCATCAAATGCTTCTGGCTCCCTGCTGCAGCTAGAATTGGCCACAGGATACTCACCCTCGCCTACTAAGCGACCACTGGATCACCTCCTGGCTACCTCTGCACACTGATCTTACATCCCCACCAGACCCTTGCGATCCTCCATAGCGGGGCACCTAGTGTTCCCCTCTCCGCTGAAGCCTCCACTGCCTTTAAAAGGAAACTGAAAACTCACCCCTTCCAAGAGCACCTCATGTCACAAGCCTGAATCCCCTTGGGAACTGTGATTGCTAAGCCTTGAAATTGTTTTTGTGGTTTATTGAGTATGTGAATTGATTGTAATTGATTTGTACATTGTCTCCTTAATAGCACATTCAGTATCTTCTCCATAGGCCATGGTAGCTTAGTATCTTATATTGCTTGTTAACCATTAAAGTTTGGCACTTTCGTACGTTGCTCTGGATGAGGATGCTCTTCTGCTAAATGAACATGAAATTGCAGTAAAGTTCCTATAGTTCCTATAGTTCTGCATAGATTCACACCACAGAAAAGACACACAGACGACAGCCAGCATGCTTACATAAGAACTTGGACATCACTGGCAGCCTTGCATACAGTTTATCTACGTAGATCTCCCTTCATGTAACTAGTATTTTCCCGCTCTCAATGGGTAATTGCACTGTTACATGCTTGATAACATTTTTGCAGCAAATTGGTCAAAATGGGCAATCATAAAACTGTTTTGAAAAAAACTGCCTCAGAGATTACTGTTGCTAAAGATAAACCCAGCCTGTGACCGGCCCCCAGGGTCTGGAAATTGACTGTTTCTGATCTAGAATATTGTAGCAACCTGGTTGGACTGGAGGTAATGGGAGGGTTTGCCCTATACCCGTCAGTACAGATGGGAAATAGCTTTGTGAAGGCAGGAAACCACACCCAGGACAGAACACAGGGATGGGGGTGATAGCAGTTGAGGAAGGTGAGGGGTAGTGAGTGGAGTGGGGAGGTCCCCCCCCAGGGTGTGTGGGTGGTATCACCCATGCAGAGAGTAAAAGAAGGTGGGGGAAGGAAGTGACGGCAGAGAGAATAGGAGCAGCAAGAGTGTACAGAGCGAGTTAGATAAATTATCGAATTCTTAAGAGGAGATTATAAAGTTAGGAGAGTTAGAGAAAGGGAGAGAGATAGTGGGAGAGATAGTGCGAGGAAGATTGTATAGAACTTGTATAGAGAGAAGGAGTTTGTTATTTTGGCGTGGTCTCTGCCGAGAGGGACAGTGAGTACAAAATTTAAATTAATCAGTCTCGTATTCACGGCAAAGAAAAGTAAGAAATCTTTTCAGGGACTTAGCGCTGACGCTACACTATGTCATTCAGCTAAAAGCCATGTACTTGTTGACCTTGTCTTTTCTCCATCCAGTTTGCCTCCAGCCTGCCCCGGGTGTTGAGCAGGGCATGTCTCTCTGTGTGTGGAGAATGGGAAGGACACCAGTGAACGTGCATTCCAGTGTCTCATTGTCACATGGGCCATCCTCAGAAAGGCTTCCTGTTCCTCAGAGTAAATGAGGCTCAATGTTTATAAGCTTAGAAAACTTCCATTATCTGCACAAAATATCTGTCTGGGGAGATAGCATCCTTCTCCTAGTTGTACACCGGAACACACAAATCTGTCGGATGTTTATATTCAGGGGTAGAGTGAGACGGCGATGTCCATGGATGACCACTGACATAAACACATGACTTTGTTTGCCAGAAATGTCTTTGTTCATCTTACTGTGCAGTTTATGTTGTTTCTTCTAATTGTAGTTGTGAAACACCTTAATAATGATGATTTAGTCCAGTTTTCTAATTGTGACATTTGGAAATTAAAAGTAGGATTGTGGCCATCTTTTACTTCTTGGGTGTGTGTAGGAGAGCATGTTGGTCGCCCATACCTAAAACTATTTTCTTGAAGTCCAGATTCACTATGAAAGAAAATTACATAGGCCTACGGGTTTGATTGAGAACAAAATAAAGAATGCATTCCATGTGTGATGATTCAGGGATAATCACATTCAGTAATATATAATATACATTACTAGAATTCATATATTAATTGTTCATTGTTAACATACAATTCTGTGCATTCTGTTATTATGATTTTATTATTCTCTTATTAATCATACAAATGTGAAATTTAATAATGAGGTTTGCTGGGGTTAGTCTTATGCTTTTTGGCCATGCTAATTAATTTATGAACAAACATGCTCAAAATCCCTTTTTACTTGCATATTAAGTTCTGTGTCTTCTAAATAGATACCTCACCAACCATTGTAAATGGAATATTGTAATTAGATTTTAAAAATTGTCTGTGATTTAATCCGACATTGACTCTACAACAATTAGCCTCCTTCATCACAAGGACTCTGATGTATGTAGTCCATGTCACAGCATTTTTACTGCAGGTTGTGTTCTTCTGTTGTATACTGTTGTGGTCCACCCAATGTTGGACTAAAGCACATTTGGACAAAAAATGTATACTTTTGGTACAGAATGCTAGAATCCTAATTAATCAAAATGCCATATACAGATTGCTTTTGCTTGCTAAGGAGCTCTGATTCATGTCAACTTTTGCTCATGTGAATTTTAGCACGCTTCCAGTGTAATTAATCTGTCCCCGGGCAAACAGAGTCTTCATTCATCGCTTCTCTCTGCAACCACCCCCAAATTATCACTCTCTACTCATCATAACTCCTCTTGCTTTCACGTTTGTCCAAATTAAATGCTTTGTTTCCATGAGATGATGGTGACAATATAATTAGAGTATGGTTTCTTTTCATCTTCTGTCTGTGTGTGTGTATGTATGTGTCTGTGTTTGTGTGTGTGTGTCTGTCTGTGTGTTTGTCTCTGTGTGTGTATGTCTGTGTCTGTGTTTGTGTGTGTGTGTCTGTCTGTGTGTTTGTCTGTGTGTGTGTATGTATGTGTTTGTGTGTGTGTGTGTGTGTGTGTGTGTGTGTGTGTTTGTATGTATGTATGTGTCTGTGTTTGTGTGTGAGTGTGTGTGTGTATGTATGTATGTATCTGTGTTTGGGGGGGTGCAGAGATTGTGTGGGGCAGTTTTGGCAAAATTACGTTCAGAGTGTGGTTTAACAGTCATGAGAGAGTTAGGAGCAAGTTATACTTAAGGAGGATCCTTGTGTGGACAGTCTAAATACAATAACCTGTGGTAAAAGGCAGTTTTATATTAATTAGCTGAGATGACTGTTAACCCTTGGGCACATGCTCATCTGTGTGTGGAAAAACAACCCAAAATATACATTTAAAATTGTGCCTTATTGTAAGGAAGGAAGACTTCTAACATATTGGGACTGCTCATTATTGATGTGACAGTAAGGTTTAACTAGAACCTTTGACCAAATCCAAGTGCCCTTAATCAACACTGGAAACAACACTGAAATCGACTCTTTGTTTTGTTACCAGTTGTTCCTGGAATAAAGGAAAATGATTCTTCTCTCAACATTTTCCAGGGCAAAGACTCAAGCGACGTGTTGGGGACCGAGGCATCCCTGACAGCTGTAATAGCAGAGTTGAGATGTGCAATTGTAGGTTACCCTTTCCTTAAAGTGTGTTTTCTACAGGCTGTGCAGGGGTCAGATTTTCTGGTCAACAGACGAACTGATATTCCAAAAACAACAACAGTACATTCGACTCTTTCTGACCTCTGTCAAAGCATCAAACTAACGCTAAGCCACGTACCCAAAGTCTCTTACACACTTTGTCTGGACCCTGTCATTACTATGTGTATTGGTGTAATATAATTAAAGTATTACATGCGATATCAATATATTATTAGGGTAACACGTTTGTTAGTTGTTTTTTAAATAGCACATTTAAGAGAGAAATAAATATAAATTATGATATTGTTTTTTCTCTCACACTCGCTCTCAAATGAAAGAAAAAAGGAAAGAAAATGTTCCAAGTGTCCAATTCTTGTTCCTTCGTGATTTTTGAAGATATTAGCACTGTAGTAACAAACAACAATTAGGTGGCAATGCAGGGAATCTTTTATTTCGATGTACCTTCTCTCTCCTGGCTGGAAGATGTGAGCATGGGTTAGAGAATCAGCAATCAACACATCGTTATCATCACTGATTCGCTTAACTGTCCACCTTATCTAGCACAACTAATTATAGCATCGTTCAAATTACAGCATCATAACACAAAGTCAAACATAATTAAGCCAAGTACACACAGTTATCCCGCACAGTAAATACAGAAAGAAATGACATAATGACCCCTCCCCACGTTCATTTTTAAGGGTCCAGCTAGTCAACCGAGAGCCACAGCATGCACAATGAGGCTAGAATGTCAGCATTAGAGTTGACACAGTGGTGACAAAGAGTTGACACAGTGGAGACAGTGGTGACAGGCTTTTTTCCAGCTACTGCTGGGACCGGAGAGTGGAGATTAAAACCCGTCTGAAGACATCTTTGGGGATCTCATGCAGAGTCTTGCTCCATCAGACATCCTCGCATCTGGACGCTGAAATAGCTTTGAACGGCGACGAGTTCCGACACGGACGATAACATGCCATCAGTATTCTGAGGATTGTGTAATGTGTGCTCTCTGAAAGCAAAACAATCACGTCAATGCGATGGATATGTATGTAGTTGATTGGAGTTGGTCTGCTGTTGTTCTGCGTTGATCAAATTTATCTATTCCATTCACCTTGCCAAAATGTAATTTGTAATATGTAAATATGGTTATGAATTGATTTATCAAATTAGATGTTCTTTAAGATCCATTCTTGCACAAGCAATTTCAAGGGCAGGCCTGACATTTCTGACAAGCCAGCTTTAATTATCTGAATTGCATACGCGGCATTACCAGGTCGCATTCTAAGTTAATTTACCATATTTCCAAATGAAAGTCATAAGGGGAGAAATCCAGTGAAATGCATTTTTTTTTCTGTTTGTCTTGGTTCTGAAATGCTCTTGTTTCAGCTTGCATTGTCCCAGTATTCAGGCATTTTCCCACTCAATGCAACCCCAGTTGGACGCGCTACCTAAAGTAGAATACTCTTTGAAGAAGATCAGGAAATAATCCTAATAAATGGTCAATACATTTTACCGAAAAAGAAGGTTTAACTTCTTAAAGTCATCTCATCATAGAGAATTAATAACCTGGATAAATAACAATGAACAATAACTGAACAGTGCTGGTTCACATTTGTGGAGGAAAATAATGAGACAGAGAAAAAAAAAAAGACCAATAAGACCTACACCCGACCAATATGATTTTGTTGAATACCTTTTAATAAATGAAACAGCTGAATTAAGTGGGAGGAACATCACAACTTCCACTCGATGAAGAGTGAGAACTTAAGCAGTAATACTTCTTTTCAGCACAGTAATGTAAATACACAACTCTGGTTTCCCTTCCTAGGTGGCTAAACCGGTCCATTAACTCCTTAGTGAATCACTTGGATCAGCTCAAGTTTTGGAGAATATAGGAAATATGCCATACCACAACTGACTTACCAAACAAGTCTCCTACCAGATCCAAGCAAAAATAATTCCACTTTGCTAGTACCTCTGTTATGGTTAAGCACATTGAATCACTTTTTCTATGGGATGGGATGGCCTACTTCATGGGATGTCCATGGAGGATACAGAGGATAGCATTCAGAGTGATTTGGTGAATCTGTTTGGTTTAAATATAACTAGCTCCAATAATTAATAGTTTGACAGTTATCTCATAAAAATTGCATGAGACAAAGTGAGCTTAATCTGGCCCCAACTATGTAAAACTGTGGAATCGTTTCGATTTAGTTATCATGAAGGACGGCAAATATAGATTTACACAGTTAGACATAAGTAAAGGTTGTTACGTATCGTCAACAAAAGTTGTGAACTTAAACCTGAAACTTTTCAGTCATAAATAAAGTTTTAGGTTCAGCCATTACTGAACCTAATTATTTTCCTTTGTATCCTGCCCACCCCCCAGTATCTTGCACAGCTAACAAGACAAATATGACACATTATCCTTAAAATATGCAATCGTCAGGTTATAACCATCATTCCGGTACTTCACTATTCTATTGAGGCACTTTCGTCTATTAATGACTAGTTGCGACTGAAAGCACTTTAAAATATTCAGATTAGGAAGTTTGCCGTTCCAAATTTGCACATAGTGATGTTTAATAAGAAATGTGAAATTATGTGCCAGTTGTCTCCGTGTTTTCGTAGAGAGGGAAATTATGTCTCGTTGACTGACGGTATACTTGATGTATACCAAGTAGGCTATACATTTATCCCACCGAAATTACGTTCGACCGAGTCTCGAAGAAACGTTCATTTTCATACATAGCGGAGACGTACCGCAGAAGCGAGATAGTGCTTTGAATGTGTGTGTTTGTGCGCAGGACTTTCGGCGTGCCAGAGGGCGGTCTTAGTGTTCTGACATTCGTTAATACACACTAAGTCACCAACTGCTGGTCGTGATGTAATGTTGAAGTTCTTCTCTCCCCGTACTTACAGGTGACAGGTTGTTGCAGAGAACCAGACCTGTTTCCAGTGAGAGACTCTAGCACGATTCCAGTTTAGACTAGACTACACTGCACTAGCGTGTCCACGTGAAGTTGAGTTCAGAGTTTGGACTTCTTCTCAAGCACAGACCTGCCGCGGTGATCTGTGCACTGAACAAGGCATTCAAAAAGTAGGTTTTGATTTCGTTATTCTCAGTTTCCAAATTGATTTATAGTAATGTATTTTGATACAGGGCATAGATAGGCAGGAGTGGATATTATCGATTATTGGTAATTTCTTCTGAAACAGGGATTAATTGCATTTCGCTAATTAACGCTAATATTTTGGCTGTTCAAATAAAAAAAAAAGTCTTTAATTTACTCAACTAAAATTGAGGCGACAGATTTGGATGTATGTTTTGGATGCTCCATACTTTGTGTGGGAAGCGTAATTACGATTTACTTAATTAATTACTTACTTAATTACTTAATTACGATTAAGTGATGGCATTGGGACATGGCAGTCGCTTTCATCTGCGCAATGTTCGACCCAACAGAAATAAAGTTTGAGTAGCCAGATGTTGTGAATACATAATCTCTGCATTAACAAGCCAGACATCACTGACAGCGTGGGGAAATTCAAGGGGGAAAATATCGGCCGTAATTAGAGTGACAGGTGAACCGCTACAGACCTGTGCGTGACGGCCAGGTAGGGATCCCGAGAATACACGAGATCCTCGTGTTTGTGTTGATTATGTGAACCTTCTTTTTAATGCTATGCAAAACCTTATATTCAGAACATTTTATATCCCAGTTTGTTCTTTTTATATGCAGACCTAGAGCTGTCAAAACAATGTCTCTTCATTATATTGCAGGAGTACAAATACATTATGTTCCACATTGAGTAAAAATCTCCAGTCACCTCCTGCTGTTGATTCTGCATTCAGAAAAGTAAAAAACTATAGTCCAGTATAAATTCATTAATGTCGATTGTGTCGGCTGACGAATAGTGGCTGTATGCAAAAAACAAAACAAAAAAAGATTATTTCTGTAGCTATGCATTTCATTTCCTTGTGGTCTCAGTTTCTTTCTTCATTCAAACTTGATACTGTGCACCCAGCTCTGTGGCGTTTTAAACGTGTGGGGTGAATGCATTGTTTGTTTTCCTGTGTGCACAGTGCATTGTACTTTGGCAAACAATTGTCACTCACTTCCTCACCTTTCTCACAACACTCTCCAAGCCCTTTGTGTTCCCCGCTCATGGAAAACAAGACTTATTATTATTATAAACCTGAGTGCTGTTGTGCTCTCAGAGGTGCCCAATGGTGTATAATTACTTATTTCTGTCCTATGGTGGAGAGCATGGACACTGAGTGACTGTCATAGAGCTGACTGCATCACAGACCTGCAGTACTGAGTGACTGTCAGAGCTGACTGTGTCACAAAGCTGACTGAGTCATAGAGATGCAGTGCCAAGTGGCTGTAACAGAACTGAGTGACTGTCATAGAGCTGACTGCATCACAGACCTGCAGTACTGAGTGACTGTCAGAGCTGACTGTGTCACAAAGCTGACTGAGTCATAGAGATGCAGTGCCAAGTGGCTGTAACAGAACTGAGTGACTGTCAGAGCTGACTGTGTCTCAAAGCTGACTGAGTCATAGAGATGCAGTGCCAAGTGGCTGTAACAGAGCTGAGTGACTGTCAGAGCTGACTGTGTCACAAAGCTGACTAAGCCATAGAGATGCAGTGCCAAGTGGCTGTAACAGAGCTGATTGACTGTCAGAGCTGACTGAGTCACAAATCTGAGTGTCACAGAGGTGGGGCACTGAGTGATAGGACATACGTGCGGCGCTCAGTGAATGGACACAGAGGTGGGGTGCTGAGTGAATGGACGCAGCTGGGGCGCTGAGTGACTGTCACAGAGGTGGGGTGCTGAGTGAATGGACAGAGCTGGGGCGCTGAGTGACTGTCACAGAGGTGGGGCGCTGAGTGACTGTCACAGAGGTGGGGTGCTGAGTGACTGTCACAGAGGTGGGGTGCTGAGTGAATGGACAGAGCTGGGGCGCTGAGTGACTGTCACATAGGTGGGGCGCTGAGTGACTGTCACAGAGGTGGGGTGCTGAGTGAATGGACAGAGCTGGGGCACTGAGTGATGGAGCACACCAGACTCAATACTGGGCAGCATGCACCTTTAATTTTTGTATTGCAGAATGGTCCTCTTCCATTGGTAATAATTTGTTTCACCAGTAGAGGGACCCAAATCTCTTATATCTCACCCTCTATTGTTGTGCCACCATTTCTGACATGCTCATACATGATATCTCACATCCTTGTTTACCCTAGGGAAGCATGTAATATAATTAAGGTTCTCACGCACATAATCAATTGGCTCCAACAAGTCCGGATAGGTGGGTTGTTGTGTACCTGCAGGCTGATTTCACAGCTGAGCAATCTGGAGTTCTTTAGACTACACACCTTTTATATCACCTCTTGAAAGCCAATGAGCTATTGGATCTGATTTGGTAAACCTGTTATTAATCCAATCTACGTCATTTGGCTATTGGACTTGCTGTTGTAAGTGTTGATCACTGACTTGGTGGTTCGATATTTTCACTTTCATTCATCCACAGAGGTTGTATTCCAATTCACTTTAATTACTTAAGGCTTACTTAAGGCTTTTTTCATGAAAATAGAATACAAAAAAAAATCTTCACCTTCTTTGAACCTTTCTGCAATTTTTAAATTATTTTTTTATTTTGTGACAACATCCAACCAAAATTGCCGCTGGTCATCAAAAAACAACAAAAAACCATAATGCCAAAGTGTGAAAAAATGAATGAATGAAACTAATTACAAAAAATATAAGAAAAATTAATTGTATGAGCTCTTGGCTATGAGCAACTATTCAGTAGTCAGGGAAGCCACCAGGAGTCCTATGGAAACTCTAAGGGAGTTTCCCATGGCTGAGATGGGAGACACTTGGCTTTATGGGAAAGTGGCAAAAAGCTATAGTTGAGGAGAACTCAAGTCAAACCTCTGCTAGAGTTTGCCAGAAGGCATGTGGGAGTCTGAGTCGAAGAAGATACTATGGTCTGAAGTGACCAAAGCCTCAACTCAAGCGCTATGTTTGGAGTAGACTATCATTACACATCATCCTTAATTCGACATCAGTACCGTGAACTGTGGTGGTGGCAGCGTCATGCTGTGGAGATTCAGAGCCAGGAAATCTTGTGAAGATAGAGGGCACCATGGATGCACAAAGTACAGAGACATCCTGGAGGAAAGCCTGCTGCGGTTTGAAGGGGACCTGGGACTTGGTCTTTCAGCAGGACAATGACCTCAAACATATTGCCAAAGCCACACTACAGTGGCTTAAAAACAAAAGAGTTTATAACCTGGAGTGGGCCAGTCAAAGCCTGAAAATTGTAGAATTACAGACACAAATTTCCACAGGTCCACATCCAACTTGGCAGAGCTTGAGAAATTTTGCAAAGAAAAATGGGAAGAAATGAGTAGACACTTCTCCGTATAGACCCATGGCTGTAATTACTGCCAAAGGTGCCTCTACCAAATAATTAAACCCAATTTTGATTCCTTCTTGTGACAATAAAATGTGGAAGAGGAGTGAATACTTTTGATAGCCACTGCATTCCAGGGCCTTTTGATTTAACATCACATTGAAACCCTAAAATTTCCATGCAGAATACTTTGTCTTTATTTGGCAATAAGTAAACCCTTTGTGGATGTTCGGTGGTTAATAACCAAAGTCAGTTTTGAAACTTGACACATTATTGCTTGAAATAATTTTTGCTAAACTCATACTAAATAGCAGGCAGTGTCTTCAGACAGCTGCTTTAGGGGCTTGGGGGCTTTCTAGGCCACGTGCTGTCTCTCTTGCTTCCCCTTTGGCCCCCCTCCCCAGCAGCTGCGCCCCCCTTGTGTGACCCCCGTCAGAGCAGATGTTCAAAAGATGCACCCCCCCACCCTCGCCCCACATCAACCCTGCCTTTAAGGAGTCACATTCTCCTAAGCATCTAATTAGAGCAAGCACACAAAAGATTCACAGATGTCATGACTGTCTTTGCCCTTTGAGGATGTCAATTCCACTCAGATCGCTGGTTGCTGAGAAGGGTGTTAGCGTGTGCCTCTGTGATGACGAGACTATGTTTCCATGTCTGTAATTGGGTATGCTGTAAATCACATGGATGAGTTGAGGTCTAAAAGGTGACCGATGACCGGTGACCCTAGATCAACTACAGAATGGCTATTTTTATATTTTGTTGCCATATAATTGGAACCATTTATTTGGTGTTTGTTAAAGCAGTCCGTTTAGTTCTTCGCTCTTCCCTAACAAGCTTGAGAAAGTTCCATGTAGCGCAAAATGCTACTTACAGTATTCGTTGATTGCGCAAATAAAACGCTATACAGCTGAATACTGACCACGTATCTACATAAAAGTGTGTTTTTCTGAAAGTCGGGAAACAGAACAATCAAATGGCTAGTGGCGCATTGATTTTTTGCTTAAAAATGTGGGAGCTGGTACAGTTTGTTCTAATGAATGTTGTTTCTCGAAATTTAAGCACTGTATGAAATGAACAGGTAAATATTTAGTTATAGCTCAATTTCGTACAATTCTGTATATACCCAGTAGTGCTGGAGGTTTAGTATATAAAAAAATGGAAAATGGAACATTGGTGTTTACACTTGGCTACCTTGTTCATTAGCTTGGTGACCCTATGGTTCTTGCCTGAAGAGTATTTAACTTATGCAGGAATGGAGCAAATGGTTGAGAATTTCATCTGTGGTGCTAATGTGTTACCTTATATCTACTGCTTGTTTGAGTGAAGCATGTCATAGTTTTTAGTTTTGTGGTGACTGAGCATTTCAGTAAGTTTTGAGCAAATAGCAACTGTGCCAACCACCTCTAGTTACCAATGGTGGGCCGTTGATGGTTACTGTATGGGAATTGTACATTACCAATGATAAACTATTTCTAATGCATTGAATGTAACTGTGAAAATAAATAGCTCCTGAAAAAAGAATCTTGTGAGTAAATGCTTCTTGTGTGTTGGAATATTTCTGGCTTTCCCTCCATTTTGTTTGTCTGACCTTGTGAAATATCAGCCTTGGCTATGGACTATGGGCCTCCCTGACCTTTGACCCATAGTCCTCGGAAGGTCCAAGCTCATGTAGTGGAAAATGGCTGTGGAGGGTTCTGTTTGTAAAGGATTGGTAATGCGTGAAGTGTTTATCTTCTTTCCCAGTCTCCTATTGGCCAGCTCTTCTTGGTTCCCAGGCTTGTTTGGATAAGATTAGGAAAACACAGGTTTGGGCGGGATTAGAGGTCACAATGTCATCAGGGAAACCCCCCTCCTCATACTGCGGATGTTTGGGGCAGTGTAGAGATGCAAGTTGTATCTGGATCCCAGAGTAGCCTCCCTCGACGCGGGTAAGCACTGTGACCTTCTAACTTTCCCACACTGTCCTCTCTATTCCGACAGCAGTACCTACAGGTGTGGAGGGTAACTTTGGGGGGGGGGGGGGGAGCTGCCTGGAAAGGAGGGAGCTAGTGATCCTCTGCCTGGCGGTAAGCATGCCTTGAATCGCTCCTTGGGTCCTAATAATGAAGCTGGACAGCATCCAAACGGGACACAAGTCAGTGACTCGTGTTGTACTAAAGTTCTAAAGTGTTTGGTGCAAATGGCTTCTCACTATTATTTTGAGATGCGATTTCCACCATCAATATATTTATTTTTGATCAGTAGCTACTTCATGAATTTTTTTGTTGTTGTACGTACTGCCCATCTGTCAGACACACACACGATTCCCCTGTGCTGCAGGATTACCTGTATTATACACTGTCCACCTGTCAGACACACACGATTCCCCTGTGCTGCAGGATTACCTGTATTATATACTGTCCACCTGTCAGACACACACGATTCCCCTGTGCTGCAGGATTACCTGTATTATACACTGTCCACCTGTCAGACACATACGATTCCCCTTTGCTGCAGGATTACCTGTATTATACACTGTCCACCCGTCAGACACACACGATTCCCCTGTGCTGCAGGATTACTTCCCAAACTCTGAAATAGTCTTTTTAAACTGGTATTTGACTTTTTTATTCTACTAATGTGCGGTGGAAGATTATGAAGAAGGAATCTTTCTGTCACAAAACGCCCCAAAACAAACTCGCTTCTTCAATATTCATGTGACTGCACTGTGCTGACTTCTATAGCCAAACTCCTTGTCCATCACTGATTGTATTAAATGGCCCTTCTTACTAATCAGGAATAATAAGACTTATAGTGGTAATCGTGTCGATTTCAGTAGCCAGAAGAATGCTTATTATAGCCCAATCTACAACTGGTTTTCGGGGTAAGTGTTATTTGGAAAAAAAAAAAAAAAGTTTATCTGGCAGATAGTCTTGTAATGACCTGGCTAGTACAAAATAAAGAATTCACTAATCACTTCACTAATCACTTAAGGCTGGCGGAATTATCTTCTGATTGTCACAAGCAGGGAATTCAACACAATAAAGCCTTGCATTTTATATTAAAAAGTGTTTTATCTAAAGAGATCTGGGACATGCTTATTGTATTTCAGTTTCTTAGAAATTGGAGTAAGTATGAATGTAAACGTATTTAGGCAGTTAATACCGACATTTTATAGAACAATTCCGAGATATTGTTCTATTCAAAAAAGCCCTGCAGTGTAATTAAGAAAACACAGCTTTACTTAACATGTACATGAATGGTTATAAATCCATAAACAGTCATTCATTTTCCATGGATGGTTAAGTTAATGGCTACTAATGACAGAGCTGGTCTACTCAGGTCTACCCATGCTATAAACTGCAAATCAATTTATGATAAGAAAATATAAAAAGCAATAGATAAGCAAGTTTGGCTTCATCATGGTGTTGGAACATATATTGCAATACGAGCAAGTAACAATTTACAGATTGTAGCACAACCTCTATCCTCCCTGTAAGTCCCGCCTCCTCTCGCATATATTGGCTGGTCTGGCCAACCCGTATTTAACCTAACACCACAGATGGCATATTCTGGCAAGGTCTTACTGGCGTTGAACAACCCTGGCCGTTTATGAAAGGAGAGTATTCTTTTAATTTGCTTTGTACAACATACACCCACAGATCTGTCCTGCTTTCCTTCTGCCACATCCATTCTGGAGCTCAAGAGCTGGACCTGAAAACAAATAACATTTTCATTACGTTTCCTCCTGTATGGTTTCCTTCTCCCGAATATTGCCAGAACGTTTTCAGAACGAATGGACTTTCACTGTGAAGGTGCTTTGAGCAAGGTACTCAACCCTTTGAGCTTCATGCGAAACCTAGCAGTGTAAATTGCTATATAACACTGAGGTTCGATAGGAATCTTTTATCTATGTTCTAGGTTAATTCATTAAATGCAGCATGTGTTTTGACTGTCTAGGCTGTTGACTCTCTGAAGAAAAAGTTGGAGAAAATGGTAGAGTACAAATTTTTTATTTTTCAAAAGGAGCAAAGCTTGAGCACTTGAAATTCAGCTGTCTGCTAAGCGAATGATATACAGCTGTCTGCTAAGCTAACATTACTTGAAACACAGCTGTCTGCTAAGCGAAAGTCACTTTAAATACTACTGTCTGCAAAGCGAATTAAGTATGTAATCTTACGCTTATCTGTTGGCAAACCCACCGATTTTTCCAAGATAAGGCTCGGCCCTCTGTGGCATGCAGCCCAGCCAATGGTAGAGATGAGAGGGTGGTAGTGCCTTGTAGGCCCTCGGATGGGTACTGTGATGAATTTTCCATGATGCATGTGAGTACGGTTTGTATAAACTTTTCATTTTGCAATAGTTTGGTGCACTCCCTGCACTGTGGGTAACTTTCACACTTGTTTTCTGTAGTTTGTATAATGTTGACACAAAAGCACAGATATTGTAGCAAGCTGAGACAGCTAAGTGATCTTTTGTTGTCAATGTCACCATCCGTTATCATCACCCTGGTAGCCTAATCCAAGCAGATTCTCTGCTCCTAATTTGCATATCTCCACTTATAGCAACCACACAACTGTCATGCACTTTGAAGCCCCGTTGTATTTAAGGTTAGGGCTTGGGAAGTGTAATGTTCTAAATTCATATTGTCGTAAAATTAATAAATGTATGACAAAAGTAAGTGAAAAACTCTGACCTGTTTTCACCATCAATCCATCATCCAGTAATGCACACCATATTCAGGAGAGTTTTTCATAAAAAAACAAAAAAACAACAACCGGGCATTGATCTTCCAGTTCACTGAAGCCTGTATGATTTGCTCTTTGCTGAAAACGGTGTTAACGGCATGTAAACGGAGGTTTGGCACATTGGCATGAGATTCGGAACGGATGTGAGAAATATCTTGTGTAGAGCTGAAAGTGTAAATATTAAATCTGTCTAGTTCGCATGGTGTGGGTGGGCCCCTCACTGTGACAGACCTACCTGGGAAATGAGGCGAGGGCAGATCAGAAGATACCTTTGGTGTGGCAGTCAAAACCGACTCCTCCTCTAATTTGTCCTGACAAGTCTTTCCTCTTAGATTCACAGTCCTCAGTTGTGTTAAAATTACTTATGGTAAACTGCTTGATTTCATTGGAAAAACTAATAGCACACTACACAAGCTATGGTATTAAGGAAAGTCTCTCTCTGATTAAAACAGTAAGCCCACTTAAACTGAAGTTAAATCACAGGTGGTATTTGGCAGGAAAAAGTGTTGGTGGTCATAAATAATTTATAAGTTTTAAACATATAGTTCAGTAAGATAGAAAATAGCACAATAGCACAATGTGAAGTTATAAAGCAGGGCAGCAAATTTGCATATCTTCACCCAAAGTAGACTAGCCCTGGGTACCAGTGAACCAGACTTGGCAATCTGTGATGTGCTGCCCAGCTGACAGGGGATACCAGTGGACCAGATTCTGAAATCCATGGTGTGCAGCCCAGCCCAGCAGACGGGGGGTATCGGTGGCCCTGGCCCTGTAATCCATGCTGTGCAGCCCAGCCCAGCCCGACAGACAGGGGATACCAGTGGACCAGACTCATTAATCCATGGTGTGCAGTCCAGCCCAGCCCAGCCCAGCATACAGGGGATACCAGTGGACCAGATTCTGAAATCCATGGTGTGCTGCCCAGCCCAGCAGACGGGGGGTATCGGTGGCCCTGGCCCTGTAATCCATGCTGTGCAGCCCAGCCTGACAGACAGGGGATACCAGTGGACCAGACTCATTAATCCATGGTGTGCAGTCCAGCCCAGCCCAGCCCAGCAGTCAGGGGATACCAGTGGACCAGACTCAGTAATCCATGGTGTGCAGTCCAGCCCAGCCCAGCCCAGCAGACAGGGAATACCAGTTGACCAGACTCAGTAATTGTGTGGTGTGCAGCCTAGCCAAGCCAGGCAAACAGGGGATACCAGTTGACCAGCTTACAGGGACAAGGAAAATCACATCTTTAAACAATATGTAGACATTCGGGTGGAGCTGAGCCGACAAACATGACCTTTGTCTTGCCACTGTTTAAGTGTGGGGGGGTGTGGGTCAGAAGGAGGAGATTCAGCTGTCGAGTCAACGCGTTGTTACGTAAAGTTGCACCGGGTGTGTGTTTGCTTTCCCATCCTAACGAGTTGTCGACAACCGGGTCACTTATTCATGCCACGATGCAGCCAGTTGTCTCCAGGCATGCCTGCCCTGTGGTGTTCCAGGGCATAAACTGTGTCAGAGAAGGCCCTAGTCGACGCTCTGTCTGCCATTACCCTCTCTACCTAAAGGCAGGCAGGACCTCTTGTTCGTTTGGTTTCACGGGGGAAATACAGCAGCACTCGTTTCAACACGGGTGTCGGTGGTCATGTAATTCAGCTAAAGACTTGATTTAATGTTCAGCCGGCTTCCTGGTAGTAAAATATTTCTGAATTGACTTTCTTAACCTCTTATCCAATTGAGGGTGGCGGTACGCCAGAGGCACCGGGGCCTAACCCAGCAGATACAGTGAGTGAGTCAGGGTTCACCTTTTGTCATCTGGAGAAATGGTAACAAAATGGGTTTAGCAGGCCCTATTGACACAGTATAAATTAGTTTGGTCTGTAAGTTGGTATTTTCTGTAGTCATTTCCTACATTTGTTGTGTATTGCAGGACATGAACATAAACGCACAGGGCACATGGAGGCCACGTCTCTGAGTCAGTCCAGAAAACTACCCCACGCAGTGCGGACATGCGTGTAATAGGGGAGGTGATAACCATCCACACAGGGTTTGGTTTACACATGCTATTGATTTATGCTTTAACTGTCCCTATACAGTCCTGCGTCGTGTTGAACAAGCCATGTTTTGGGAGTGTGTTTCTGAGCAGTGCTTTTTTTATTTTTTCATGTCAAGATTTCCTTTGAATATACACTTATCCATTCACAATGAGCCAAAACATTAAGACCACTCACAAGTGAAGCGAATAACGTTGATCATCTCCTAACAAGGGTACATGTCAAAGTCTGAGTAGATTAGATAGTAAGCGAACAATCAGTTCTTGTAGTCAACGTGTTGGATGCAGGAGAAATGGGCAGGAGTAGATACCTGACTGACTTTGACAAGGGCCAAGTTGTTATGGCCGGACGACTGGCAGCATGGCTTGTGGGGTGCTTCTGGTCAGCAGTGGTCCGAGGAGGGACAAACCACAAACCGGCGACAGGGTGTTGGGCTCACTGATGCACGAGGGCAACAAAGGCTATCCCGTCTGGTCCGAATTGACAGAAAATGGCACAGAAGATGATGGTATAATGACAGTTACGGGAGGAATGTGTCACAACACAGCTGCTGCGTATGGGGCTACGTAGCCGCAGACCAGTCAGAGTGCCCATGATGGCCCCTGTCCACCGTTGAAAGCGCCTACAATGGGCATGTGAGTATCAGAACTGGATCTTGGAGCAGTAGAAGAAGGTCGCCTGGCTGTAGCTGTCTGTCCTTCTGGTTATTGGAGCCCGACTCGCTCAGGCTGTAGCTGTCTGTCTGTCTGGTTAGTGGAGCATGACTCGCTCAGGCTGTAGCTGTCTGTCCATCTAGTTAGTGGAGCCCGACTTGCTCAGGCTGTAGCTGTTTGTCCGTCTGGTTAGTGGAGCCCGACTCGCTCAGGCTGTAGCTGTCTGTCTGTCTGGTTAGTGAAGCCCGACTCGCTCAGGCTGTAGCTGTCTGTCCGTCTGGTTAGTGGAGCCCGACTCGCTCAGGCTGTAGCTGTCTGTCCGTCTGGTTATTGGAGCCTGACTCGCTCAGGCTGTAGCTGTTTGTCTGTCTGGTTAGTGGAGCATGACTCGCTCAGGCTGTAGCTGTCCGTCTGGTTAGTGGAGCCCGACTCGCTCAGGCTGTAGGTGTCTGTCCGTCTGGTTAGTGGAGCCCGACTTGCTCAGACTGTAGCTGTCTGTCCGTCTGGTTAGTGGAGCCCGACTCGCTCAGGCTGTAGCTGTTCGTCTGGTTAGTGAAGCCCAATTAGCTCAGGCTGTAGCTGTCTGTCTGTCTGGTTAGTGGAGCCCAATTCGCTCAGGCTGTAGCTCAGACTACCAGTTATCTCATACCTCAAGAGAAAAAAGAATGGATTAAATGGAAATCTATCATCCGTTGGTATGATAGTACATTATATCACAACAGCCCCCAACAGTGTAAATAGGACCCAGCAAACAGGCAAACCATGATGAAAGCATATGGTTTAGCATTCAGTTTACATTTAACATTTTTTAAAACGGAACAAGTATGACTTAAGTGCTTATGGGCAGTGATGGGGTCCCTGCAGTGCCCAAAAGGGAAGGGGGAATTATGGCAGAACCTGCTGTTATAACAGGCAGAGTGTGATGGAAAACACCAGAGATCTAAAGAAAGCCCGTTGTAGGTTGTCATCACAAATCAATTTGCCCTCACATGTCTTAAGCCAACACCAAATGTCATACTTGGGCTCCAAGTACATAAACAGTAAATATACTGCTTCGAAGAATGAGTGCATACAGTGATTAAATCATACCTAAACTAATGCTGTGAAGAAGGTAAGCGTAACGCATTTAATGAATTCTTTGCAAATTTTAACAATTGAAGCACTCATGTGAATTCAATTGTTGGGGTAGCCTACTGCCTTTGCCTGTGTCAAGCTCATTTACATCATGCATGTTTAGTTTATTTTTCTGGCCAGGACCTGTGGACCAGGGGGCTGTGGTCAAACCCTACCTGCACACCGTAAACAGACCACACTGACCTTGTCTGGTAAAACCCTCCCTGCACACCTTGTCTGGTCAAAATTAGACAGACAACAGAGTAATTTTAACAATTTCCCACAGGAAGGAACTGGAGGAATTTGCTCTTTAACTTAAATGGTCAGGTTTCATTGGTTCAGATTAAACCAGGCCTGTTTTTTTGTGTACAATGAACTGGAAATTTTAAGGTGAACCCACTAAATTTTTAATCCCATGGCACATTTACATTTACATTTTTATTTTTATTTTTATTGCAAAAATGGAGCAAACAACCCTATCAGACTTTTTTGAATGTTGATGGTGTGATTTTGAAGCAATGTTGCCAACAGGATTACCAGTTACAAAGTTCCGTGCGATGCACTGTTAGTATTTTAATCTAAAGCATAAACAGCACTAGCTGTATATTTACCTTTTTAGGTATTTACCGGTTGTAGCATCGCACTGGAATGCTTTTCCCCCAAGTCCAAGATCAAATATTTCTAGTGCTGTCACTGCCTGATGAAAAGCAGTTAGCCACCTCTTTGCAACTGGAAAAATAGCAAGGCATTGAGAGGTGACAATTTCAACACAAGTGCCTAAGCCTTTTAAGATGCCCCTGAAACCTTTGAAAGAAATAGTGGTGTTGAATTTTTTCGGGAAGGCACATTCAGATTCCTGCCTTGCTGCAAGTGCAGCTTGTCATTCTCTTCTGCTACAGTACAGATAGTGGAAGGGTATTTGCTGGGTCTTGGAGTACATACTGTTGTTTTTAGTTCCTAGATCCTGTCAAGAGTAATGGGGGTATGTATTTTCATTTTTTCATTTTCATTCATTTTTGGGGATACAGATTTAGATAATTTACCTATGGGTTTTGAGGCCTTGTTTAATAGTTAATGAGGCCTTTTTAGTTTAATAGAAAAACCCTGCATGTAGCGGGTGACATGGGTGGGAGAGGGGGCTCACTCTGTTACTCTGCAACCCGCTGAAGTCCGGGCTCCATACCCTGTTCCTCTGCGTCCAGCTGAAGTCCAGGCCTCTTACCCCGTTCCTATTTGTCTCGTTGAAGTCCAGGCTTCTTACCCTGTTCCTCTGTGCCCAGCTGAAGTCCAGGCTCCTTACCCTGTTCCTCTGTGTCCAGCTGAAGTCCAGGCTCCTTACCCTGTTCCTCTGTGCCCAGCTGAAGTCCAGGCTTCTTACCCTGGTCCTCTGTGTCCAGCTGAAGTCCAGGGTCCTTACCCTGTTCCTCTGTGTCCAGCTGAAGTGCAGGCTTCTTACCCTGTTCCTCTGTGTCCAGCTGAAGTGCAGGCTTCTTACCCTGGTCCTCTGTGCCCAGCTGAAGTCCAGGCTCCTTACCCTGTTCCTCTGTGTCCAGCTGAAGTCCAGACACCTTGGCAAGGGTCCACCTGAGTTATCAGGTCTGATGGCGATGAACGGCCTCGGGCATCAGTGACAGTGATGTGACAGTGATGAGCATCCCATTGTCAACACTGAACTGATGTTTAAATAAATGGCCATGCCAACATTTGCATGCGCCTCAACATTTGAATTGTTGTCACACAGTGCTATTCCAACAGCATTGGTGATGTGATGACAGATGTAAATGAAAACACCTATTATTTAGCTTTTTTCACGTCTTTTTAATTTTTCATTTTGGACTCTTCCTAATGCATGTACACCGGTTGGCATCTGTGGTGCCTAATACCACCTTACAGGGGGAGTTAATTATTTATTGTTGTTTATAAATGGCTTCCAAGTTTTCTGTGTAAGGAAACTGGTCAGGGTCCACAATGAATGCGAATCCGTGCTCTGCAATTGCAGTGCCAGGTTTTTCTTCTACCAACACTATTGTAGTGAGTGAGGTATTTGAGACACACTTTAAAAGCAACTTAAACATTTTCATTTCTATTATGACCCTTGAAGGGCAATGACCTTCCTTCCATCACCTTCACTGAGCAAAATTTGACTGGGCACTGGTACATATTTGGACAGATTCCTGCTGTAATTGGAGCCTTGTGCCGGTGTGTTAGGGAGGTGTGTGGTTGTCATCTGTATTGAGAATTCTGTGAAAAAATTCCTGTCTGGAGCTTTAAATTTGTGGCCTAATCATTTGATTGCATTACGAAAGGCCAGCTCTGGCTGGTCCTAATTGAATTTATGTGCAGGAACCCAACTTTCTCTTTTTTTCAAATCCATTGCTCAGCTCACCAATCCTTCTTCACGCCCTGCTTAAGGCCCCGGAGTGGCGGTACACTGTCCTGACATTAGCCCAAATGCGGCTGTACTCTGTCCTGACATTAGCTTGAATGTGGCAGTACTCTGTCCTGACATTAGCCCGAATGTGGCTGTACTCTGTCCTGACATTAGCCCGAATGTGGCTGTACTCTGTCCTGACATTAACCCGAATGTGGCTGTACTCTGTCCTGACATTAGCCCGAATGTGGCTGTACTCTGTCCTGACATTAACCCGAATGTGGCTGTACTCTGTCCAGACATTAGTAAGGTTTTGGGGAAATTAGCATGGGAGATTTTTCAATTTTCAAATAGGATTCACATATTTCGGAGCACAACTTGCACAACTTGTATTGCAGTTTAATCAGTTGGGATCAGGGCCGGGCAGTGGTGGGGGATCTCGACTCACTACGAAATTCTTGCACTCGACGCAGATTCCTTGCTCAGCTACTACTCTTCCACCAGCCAGCACCCTTCTTTTTCTTGCGTCTTAGAAGTTTGTTTCACTAAACCCTGTCCTGGGGTTTTAGCCACTAAACCATGTCCCGGGGTTTAAGTCTCCCGACCCTGTCCCGGGTCCTGGGGTTTCAGGTGCTCAACCCTGTCCTGGGTCCTGGGGTTTCAGGCGCTCGACCCTGTCCTGGGTCCTGGGGTTTCAGGCGCTCGACCCTGTCCCGGGGTTTCAGCTGCTCGACCCTGTCCTGGGTCCTGGGGTTTCAGGCGCTCGACCCTGTCCTGGGTCCTGGGGTTTCAGGCGCTCGACCCTGTCCCGGGGTTTCAGCTGCTCGACCCTGCCCTGGATCCCCAGGGATTTCCTGTGTCTAGACTGGAGTGATAAAAAAGGGCATCACTGTAAGATTGGGTTTAACTGTTTATCAACAGTTATACTGGTTACCAAAGCTGGATTTTAAAATTTTCTTACATAAACAATTATCAAAAACATGGTGTTGTAAAGTGGGTCTCGTGCAAAAAGGTAGTTAGACTCTGTGGGAAATGGTAAAGGCTATATCTATGCACTGCAGCAAGTGACTAATCCAGTTTTCAGGGTTTCTTTCTGAATTCTAAACTCGTTCAGCTTGTCAGGCGAGTTAGTAGTTTTTCATGTTTACCATGGTTTTTTTTAATTGAAAGGGGAGAATACGTTTCCTTCATTAGCTTACACATTTTTGCTGCAAAAGCCTAGTTGCACATACCCCTGTATCTATCTCTGAGGTGTCGTTTTAATAGTGCTACTCTCAACAGGCACTGACAAAAGTGAGTGAGACTAATTGTTATTTCCTTTTTCTTATCAACAGCACGTTGTGAGTATGTTTAGACTGTGGGTGTATTTCAGTACAGGCATGTCCTTATCTGCCTTATGAATTACTGGGTGTAATGTGGACTTCCATACAACCTGAGGTCTTTCGTCAATTCCACACTACTCTTGTTGATCTCTTTAATAGTTTATTTTTGTGTTATAAATGGACGTTTGGTTATTTGCATTATATAATATGAAGGTGTACCTTTTTGTCCCTGGAGATTTCTTTTTGAATATCGATGATTAGTTTCTTCATTAATTGGTATGTGGTAGGGATTTCTGTTTGAGATATGGGTTTATTTAGTTAGTTTCTTCATTAGTTGGTGTCTAGAAGGGATGGCTGCTCTTGGCCAGAGTGGACAGGGACCCCTCGACAGGGGGGAGGTGGAGGTGTAGAACGTGTTAGAACAACGGCTAATTAGGCTTGAAAAGGTGATGGCTGTAGGAGCCCTGCTCTAGTCTAGGAAAAGGAGGTTCAGCTCAATCTCATGATTTAGTGGTTGGATTGTTTAAAATCTTCAGCCCAAACGATAAGAAAAAGGTAATTATCTCACAGATGTAAGAAGAGAATATCTTACAAAAAAGTGCGCTCTGCCAAGAAAAAAATAATTAAATGAATGTAGTGTAAGATAGCAATCCTTTACTAAGTCATTCACATAGGGAGGCAACTCAGCAGAACGTACCCAGCATTCATACACCCACATCCTAGGTGGTAACTGGCCGTAGTCCAGATCCAGGGACTTAACCTGAGTTACTTCAGTTCTCAGGCAGTTGCAGGATGGGGGTCGCCTGAGATGTGGCGGTTTCCCCAGAGACGGGCTTCTGCTGCGTGGGTATTCGCAATGTTTTGGTTGGAATCTCAGTCGCCTGCCTGCATACCAGAGGTCAGCGGGGAAGAGGGGGTGTAACGGATCGCAAGTGCTCTGCAGTCACCAACAGGGATGTTGCTACCAAACCTACTTCACGCCCTGCTTAAGGCCCCAGAGTGGCTGTACTCTGTCCAGACTTTAGTAAGGTTTTGGGGAAATTAGCGTGGGAGATTTCTGTCAAATTTTCAAATAGAAGTCACATATTTCGGAGCACAACGGTGTGTGTGGCTCACGTATTACACAACTTGTGTTACAGTTTTATCATTTGGGATCAGGGCCGAGCAGTGGTGGGGGATCTCGACTCACTACGAAATTCCTCGCATATTTCGTACTGATTAATACAACTGCTGCATAAAAGGTGGGGTTGGCCCTGTTATGTAAAAGGAGGGTTTGATCTTGCTGTGTAAAAGGTGGCATTGACCCTGCTGTGTAAAAGGTGGCATTGACCCTGCTGTGTAAAAGGAGGCTTTGACCCTGCTGTTTAAAAGATGGATTTTTTACTGTGTAAAAGGAGGATTTGACCCTGCTGTTTAAAAGATGGATTTGACCCTGCTGTGTAAAAGGAGGATTTGACCCTGCTGTTTAAAAGATGGATTTGACCCTGCTGCTCACTAGTTCAAAGTCTCCTGCTGGTTATGTTATTAGTAACGAGAGGAGAAACGAGGAGGGCTGCTCTCAGGCTGGCTTGACAAAGAGATTCACTGTGACGTACAGGAAATGCAATGCAATCTGTGTGAGTGATTGTTGTTTTGTGTGTACATATACTGTACAGATGATTTTACCAAAACCACTGAAATAGCTGGACATATCTGTAGAACAGGACATATACAGAACTTACACAACCAAGTACCTTTGTCTGGGGTATAAAAAAAGAGCTGTAGTTTGAACCGGCAACCGTTTGGTTTGGGCTGCGTGTATATGTATCTAAGTATTGCGAAATAATATTATTTGTATGAATTTCATGGATTATGAGCCTTTGTATTCCCAGGACATAGATTGAAATTACGGATTAATGGCCTTAGCCCCCTTTTGCATCAGAAGACAAAAATTCACTCATGCTTGCTGACGGTGCCTTAATCTGAACCAGAGACGATGTCACATACTTTAAATGAGAAACATCTGGAAGGCAAGGGAAAGAGCCCTCTTCTGCTAAAAATAGCTGTCTGTTTGAGCCTGTGATGAAGCGGATCTATTTTGGTCTGCTCAGATCAGACTGTCCGTATGGGAAAGGCATTGCAGCAATCACTGAGACTGAATGTCTGCTCAAAATTGCCCCTGTTTTAAATTAAGTAAAATGTTGGATAAGAAGTTGAAAATGTCCCATAATGCATTCCTTCATCTGTACGTTTTCACTACACATAACCCAAACAGGGCGTGTACAGGTGGGAAATTGAAAATGAGGATGATGGCTTTTTATGTTCCGTTTAAATGGTCTAACTGTAGACTGAGTTTAACCAGTCTCTGACCTAAAGAAAATAAATATCTCACTGACACGCCTGCCTCACTATCCCAGCCTGTCCATACTCAATCAGTGAATTCCTCATACATACATACATTACATACATTTAAAAAAAAATAACTTAAGAACCAGAATCCAGAATATATGTGAATTCAGACAGAATCACAACATTCCATTCGAAATCTATGTTGAAAAGTGTCATGAAACTTGGCTTGTGTGGTGAACGGCCCCAATTTTTAAATGAGGAGGTTTAACACACTGTTGCCCCAGTGAGGAATGTGGGTCCCGCCAGTTGGAAGTTTGCACCAGCTTAAGCCGACAGAAGGCCCATCTCATTAGCACCCTCCCCATCCTGTCCGGTGTGTTTTCATTAATCCCATCCCCCTCCCGTTTTTCCGGGGAAGTGTGGTCCCTGTTCCCTCTCCTGGGCTGCTTTCCTTTCCGGCGCCCTGCCCCTTTTCCAAACCCACCTGCTTCCGTGTTGGGCCCACGGCTGCCATAGTGTTGCCAACCCTGGACTCGTTAAAATCGTGCCAGAGTCACTCATTCACAGGGTTTGGCTTGCCTACAACTTAGAATGCAGCCATTAGGGGGAGGAAATGTCAATAAAAAATTGGGTGAGGGTCTCAGTTTCATTTCTGTAGAATGTATAGCGTTCTTTTTTGCTGAGGATTAGATTTTTTTATTTTTCTTAACATCTGCTTGATGGAACAAAGGTGAATAGTCTAATTGTAACCGTGTGTGGTGTATAAGAATACATTTTGCATAACTGTGTGTCAATCTGGTGTTCGGTTTGGGTTTCTCTGTACATGTCCACCCTATGAATGCTTGATCTGTAAGTGGGTGGAGGCATTCCGGGTCAAGGGTGTATCCTAATGCTTTGAAAGATTACCTGGAGGTTTGCTGTTGCAACGCTAATGGTTGTCCTTGTTGATGTTTCCCTGAGACAGGTTAGTTGCAGTGTGTTAGGTAGCTGGACTGGGGAGAAACCAAACTGGGCAGGTGAACAAGCTGTCGTTGTTTCCCAGGCCATCCATATTCACTAACACAGGGTGTTCATGTTCATGTTTGGGTTTTTTTCTCTCTCTCCTTTCCACGCTGATGTCCCGGCGGACTGATGAAAGGAGTCAACGTTTCCTTTTGCTCGCCGCCATAAGTTCCATGCATATAACTGACCCAAGATGTTTGTCTGAGTACGGAAATACGCAGCAATCAATGAAAAACAAATCGAGCATTCACTGTCACTGGTGCTCGTACTGTAATATAAAGCCTAACATCTGGATTTAGAAAGCTTCTCCGAAGGTTAGTTGTTAGCTGATGTTGTCTCAAAAAAGTTATTTAAATTTCATAAATACAGTAGGGGTGTCATTGTAGCTCATAATAAATACTAGAAAGAAATACTTGAAGGTTTTAGTCTTCTCCACACAGTACTCAACATGGAAGGGACTGCTACTGTTTCACCTTTTCACCTCCATTTGATGAATGATTACTCTTCACACTGTTAACATTTGTGCAGGTTTAGTTGGGACTGGGATCAACTGATGTTCTTAAGAAAGAGCACTTCATAATTTTAGTCTGTAATAGTTCTCTTTTTGGCTGTTGCACTACCCCAACCATAAAACATGTCGAAAGGAAATTATATGCGAAAATGCCATGTTGATTTTCTGAGAGACAGCAAGCTTTTTACAGAGAAGGCCAGAAAAGCCAAGGTTGCAGACAAGGAGTGTTGGTATCAAGGGATTAACATGCCAATGCCAGTGTTACGTTAGCGTTAATGTACCAAAACCAGGGTTACGTGCCAAAACCAGGGTTACGTTAGCACTAAAGTGCCAATACCAGAGTTATGCTGGCGCTAACGTGCCAAAATCAGGGTTACATTAGCGCTAAACTGCCAATACCTGCGTTACGTTAGCGTTAATGTGCAAATACATTCAAACCATACAGAGTAAAATGGGCTCCACACTTGCCACATCATGTGTAATCACTACAGTAACACCGCATTTTTGGGTGAAAGTGATCCTTGTACGATAAAAGGAGACAAGCTTGTCAGGAGCTCTGAGAAATGAGAAAATGCATAAATAATTATCAGTTAGTGCCAAAGTAAAGTATGCATATATAAACATATTCTTCTAGATATCAGGACACTGAAATACACTGTTACAACATGCCCCCTTCTTGGCATTCAGGAATGCCCTTAGAGGAACTGGCAACTGTCCTTAGAATGGGCTCCTGAGTTACCTACACCCTTAAGGTGCAGGAGAGAGTTTGGACCTGAAATCCTGTCATCCCACAGTGCACAAAGTTCAGTGTTTTCCTCAGGTTAGCCTTGGCAGTCATGCCGCCACCTTGAGCCTGTCACACGGACACATTGGCAGGGACTGATACCGTTACTGTAATATTGTGGCAATGCTATTGCAATGTTGAGGTGGATTGCGTCTTGGCAGAGCAATGTTTTCTCTCAGTCCTGACATCCTCAGTAACTGTGTCTCACTCATTTGGGTCATTCATTAAAAATTACGATTCTTCCTTTTTGATGCCAAAATCAGCCACTGTAGTTTGGGATCAGTCTGGCTCCAGTGAACTTTACCACCTGAGAAAATGAATTGTTTCACTTATCACGGAAGCAGGTGGCATAGATTAGATCTCCCACATGGTGTACATGAGCATGGTCAACTGAGGAAGTGATATCTTTGTGGACTAGCAATTTATTTTATTAAAGTATTGCGAGTAAGTGTACGTGTGTCTCTGTCTCGGTGTGTGTCTTTGTGTGTGTCTGTGGGTGTGCACGTGTCTTCCTTGTTTGTGTGTGTGTGTGTGTGCGTGTGTGTGTGTGGGGGGGCGGGTAGAGCATGCCAACTGGGTGGGTTTTTGCCAGGTGTTTCAGGGGCTGCAACAATGGGGGGCAGCAGCTCATTTTAAACTTTAATAAAGATTAGGAGGCCATGCTGTGCAGGCGAACTGGTGCAGGGGCTGATGGGGGAACAAGGATATGGCCTAGAACACAGGCAAAAATAGCTTGGAGTTCAACGTTTGAGTTCAACGTTTGAGTGCATTCCTTCCAACCCTGTTCACTGGCTCATTTTAATCACTGCTGTTCCCTCTCTCTCTGAGCACGGACACACACATCTCAGCAACCCTTTCACATATCTCCGGTTTTAGTCATTGTAAATGATTCTTCATGTATCTTTCTTTATCTGCTTTATATTCATTGTTAATTACATTTATTACATTAACTACATCTGTGGTAGAATTTCTGTGATGGAGTCTATCTTGGATATATGGTTGAGTCAAAGGGCAAAATCAAGTGGGTTCCATTTCATTTTATTGTCTAGTAACTCACTCTTAGGCACGATGATGAACTATGGTTTTCAGACGCAGGCACAGCCAAAGCCCATATCGTTCTTAGTCCTATAAAAAGCGACTCTCACAGAAAATGTGGATATCACGTGCGCTATGAAAAAAAAAGCCAGCGCTCTGTCCCAGCGCGAACATAAAGGAGCCCTTACCGGAGCGGTTCGATACTAAATCTACTCAGCAGCACCTGTCATTGCCGTTTATTATGTCCATGCCACGTTTCTCATATTCTCAGGCAGATATCAGGGTGTGCAACACCCTGTATGGTGTCGGCACCATTTATACCAAGCCCTCCATTTTACACGGAATACTAGCTTGTGCAAGTTAAACTAGTGAATGTTTATTCTCACTGTCGTCCTGGAACTGCATTCAGTGCCACTACTTTATTACAGGGAGACTGCATACCTGCACCTGAATATTTCCGGCACTGGCAAAGGCCTTATTTTCTTCTCAGGTTATTGGAGTTAAGGATTCAGGCGAAGAAACGTACCAAAGGCCGATATAATCACCCTCACCATTGTAGGACAATGGACACAGATGAGTGGTTGATGGCTGATCTGTGCGGTCGGCTGAGTGCTGGCGAAGCGCCCTGCCCTTGGCACCCGGGCGCGCCCTTGCCTGGCATCTGACCGGGTTCCTGGGACACCTGCCATTGTCAGATGGCGCTTGGGGCCCCTCTGGAGGAGCTGAGTGCACGCAGTTGGGGTGATAATTGCCTCATTAGCGAGTGACAGGAGAGTGCCTCATGCAGATGGGGGATGGCCTAACACCGGTGGCTTCACATTATCGCAAAAATCATTTCCGTCACTGTGCCCTTTGGCGCAGGGCTTTACATAACTGATTATTCATTAATGTCTCCTCTCTGGTCAGATCAACAATTCCTGTGGATCAGGGTTCAGCTTTACCTGTCTTCTTATCCAACATGTGTTTCTTTCAAAGCCTTTCGGTTTGTTTTAAAGGCTATGTTCTAATGTGGGCTTCTATGAGAGCCTTTCCAATGGTGTGTTTTATAGGTGATGTTCTAATGTGGGGTCTGTGAGAGCCTTTCTCATGGTTTGTTTTATAGGTGATGTTCTAATGTGGGGTCTTTGAGAGCCTTTCTCATGGTTTGTTTTAAAGGTGATGTTCTAATGTGGGGTCTATGAGAGCCTTTCTCATGGTTTGTTTTAAAGGTGATGTTCTAATGTGGGGTCTGTGATAGCCTTTCTCATGGTTTGTTTTATAGGAGATGTTCTAATGTGGGGTCTGTGAGAGCCTTTCTCATGGTTTGTTTTAAAGGTGATGTTCTAATGTGGGGTCTGTGAGAGCCTTTCTCATGGTTTGTTTTAAAGGTGATGTTCTAATGTGGGGTCTGTGA